>JADLZL010005564.1:0-300008 GCA_015844335.1 Chrysopogon serrulatus | reverse complement strand
ATGAAATGACAAAATGCAACTTAGGGTTTATGCTTAATGATGCTCATGCCATGCTTAGTGATGATTAAGTTAATTAATTAGGTGCCTAATGCATGCTTAACACTGAGGTGTTACACTCACCCGGTCGGATTGGGACATCGACGCGAGCCTCCCCAAACCACTGCTACCCCTGCACAACCCACCTGCCCAGAGCCGTACACCACCCTCCACGCCAGACCACAAGCCTCCTGACCCAGCAACCAGAAGCCCAACAACTATCAAAAACAACTGACTCAGGCAACCAATCCAAAGCGTTGGTGCCGAGCACCACCAAAGAAACCACCTGAAGCACCAACTTCGGCCGTACAAAGACGAATCAGAAAGCAGCGGAGGCGGAGCTGGAATGCCTCGCGACGCCTTCAAGAAGGACACGACGCCAAAGGCCCGGCGTCGCAAAAGTCGCCAAGGGAAGGTTTTTCACCAATTCCAAACCGGGTGGGAGAAGAGTTACGAGAAGGGGCGCCTCCAAAGGAGGTAACGGCGTCCGCAGACGTCGCCGCCCATGCTTTTCGCCATGACCTCTCACCGCCACCCACCACCGCCCGCCAAAGGCCACCGCAGCGAGGCAGCCATTATGAAGGAAGACGCCCGGTGACGCATGCGGGCGTCCCGCGCCGACACCGACGCCACTAATGCGTACCGCGAGCGTCCTCACAGCAAGCATAGTTGCATGGACGACGCCTCCGGACCCATCACAGAGACGGGACACGGAGAGCCAAGGGGGTTGCCCGCCAGACCAAAGAGGCAGCGGGCGAGCCGCCACGAGGAGCCGCAAGGCGCGACCCTCGCCTTGAGGAAGGACGACGGCAGTTAAAGCAGCCACCAAATCCAACCAGTAGAGAAGAGCCGAACGAAACACGCTGAAGAGGATGCCCCACCGGGCGGAACCAGCCGAAGGCAGCCGCCAGCAGGCAGCAAGCTGAACAGGCGTGGCAAGGGAGAAGGAAGGTGACGGGAGAAAAAAGGGGGCCAGGAAGTGGAGGTAGAAGCCCCAGCCCCCCCCGCCAACACCGCCCCGGCCGCACCCGGCCCGCCTCCACGCCTGCTCCGGCCGCCCGTGACCCCAGATCCGGCTGCCAGACACACGGATCCGGCCGCCCGACATCCGGGGCCGCCACCCCCGCGCGGATCCGGCCGCCCCCGCCACGCCGGCCGGGCCAGCCACCACGAGGCCGGCCAACCCCCCCGGATCCGGTCACCTTGCACGCTGAAACAACCTCCCTCCCTCCCCCTGCGGGATCCTAGGATCTGGCGAGGACCATCCAGCAGCACGAAGCCGGGCGGCGCCCGCCTCCGCCAACCCGGTGCCGCCGCCACCGGTCCGCTGCCCGAAAGGCAAGCAGCCAAGCAGAACCGGCCCCTAGCCAAGCAGATCCGGCCTCCCCCGAAAAACGGCCATCCACGTAGATCGGCCAATCGCGTGAGGAAAGCCCGCCAGCCACTAGGTCACGAGAAGAGAGAAAGGGGAAGTGCGGGATGGCCTTGTCGCCGCCCCCCTCCTCGCTGCTCGCCGGAGGCCGGGGAACCAGCTCCGGCAGCGGGCGGAGGCCGCAGGCGCTGCTTGCGAGTACGCTGGGCGAGGGCAGGGAGCCGCCCGAGCCGCCCGTCTCGACGACGCGGGGGCAATACCAGTGCGAACGTAGTAGTCACAGCAAATACTAGGTATGGTTCCTTTGAGAATGACATGCATTATATTGCGGAAGTCCACTAACAATAACAAATACTACTCTGTAGCAAAGAAGGCAAAACAGAGCCGCAAAACAGAGCAGTGAGGAGTGAGGACGACGGTGGAGGCAGAGAGCACTATGAGCAGTGTTGACTATTACGTTACTCACTCCTACAAGTGACTGAATGAGCATGCGGGTCCGATCGAGTTGTCAAAAGTGTCAAAGCCAATGCAACGCAACAAGATGCAGAGATCGAGGTTATAGCTACTACAGTAAGCTGCGGGTTGTTGCATTATTATTGCCAAATATTTACACGATGCGATGCAATAGTGAAGACACGATTTTCCTTGCAAGTCGAAATAGTAATGCCGATGATGACCAAACGAAGCGGCTAATATAATTTGCATTATTAATTCTTCAAAAAAAAACTATAATTTGCATTAATTTTCCACGAAGCAGATGGTGACTGCCTGACGGACGTGAAAGATGGCGAAGAGGTTGAATTTATGCTACTACTACTGCTAGCTGGGATCAGTCAGTCAGAGCACGTTTTTTGTTTTCCTTTCGTTTTTCGAAAGCGACATTGCGCTTGTGTTGTGTTTGGCGTGCTGATTCATTCATTTGTGGATGTGCATGCATGGACGGACGGCAGTCAATAGTACTACTGAGCAAAATTCATGGCAGGCAAGTATGCACACCATCTCCAATCCGCCAATCGTACGTGTTGTTTGTTGTCTTGTCTTGTGTGTCCAGAAAACAACACTGCACTGCATGCGTCCTCTATCCAGGAAAAAAATACCCCTAGAAACCAAATCATCTTCTCTTTGCATTGGTTGCCAAAGAAGGAATTAAACCCAATCATTCATTATACTCTATCTGTGGCAACTAAAAACCGTGTCAATTTGGACCACTCCACTCCCGTAAACACACAGAAACCAGATTTTTTTTTTCACAAACAAAACCAGAAAAATATATAATTACGTACTAGCAAGTCTTGTAAAAACGGCCGAGCCAATGCAACCCGTAGCGAATTTGGCAAATTATCCAAGCCGGCCGGTCCTTGTCAGAGAAGGGCTGCTGACCTGCTGCCTGCTACCATAATTCTCTGTACATATATAAGGTTACTCTATTACATGAGCTCTGCATCCTTGGAGATATAGAGAATAGGGCCTTGTTCGGTTTCCATGCAAATTCCAACTTTTTCCACTCTCTCTCCATCACATCAATTTTTACCCGTATATATGGAGCATTAAATGTTAGTGAAAAAAATAACTAATTATACAGTTTTGTTGTAAATCACGAGACAAATCTTTTGAGCCTACTTGGACCACGATTGGACAATATTTGCCAAATACAAACGAAACGCTACAGTTACAACTTTTTCTAAAAGTTGCAAACCGAACAAGGCGCTACTATAATAGATATAAAATAGATTATTTGAAAACAGTTGCAATTGATCACCATGGACTCTTGTGCACAGAGGAGTATTCATATGCTCCAGCTCCAAGACGGTGGCTGCAGCTGCTAATAATACTGTATTGTATGTATTGTACTGTAGTTGTATTATTTAAGGATACCAAATCCAATCCATAGCAGGTGGAGAGTGAGAGTGAGAGTGAGTGAGATCGAGGAGGAGAGGATGTGGTCGGCGGCGTCGGCACCTGTTACCTGCATTCTTTTCTCATAATCTAATCCACTATGCAATGCAAACTGAACTGCCGATGCTGATTGATGATTAATTAATCCGGTGGTTTATCTCTCCACGGCAACTGACTTGCCCTCTCCCGGCCCTTTCCATTCCATCCACAAAGACAAAACAATTCATTCAAGCGTTCTAGACGTACGCCGTCTGACGCCACACACACACCGGACACAAGTCCATCCAGTCCGCATACAATTTGTCAAACCAATAAAGTACCAAATGCCCATGGAATGCATACACATTTGTCTTTGTCTGAATGGACACAAAACTTGTTCTGTTTGATCCATCATCCATATAGGAGAAAGAGTATGTCTATCCACCCTCTAGAAGAGGAGCAGAAAAGGACAGAGCCAAAAGGCAACAACAGCCACGACATCCATCTATCTGTTGGCCGGCTCTGCCTCTGAAAGCACTCCAGTCCTACTACTCCCATTGGCCATTGCAAACACGTGTGCACGCATTTCATATGCTCTTCATCATCATCATCTGCCCGGTCCCTTTGACCCTCTTTGTTGGTCTTCCCTTGGTTTTTGTTCTCTTCTTGCATGCCACCCTTCATGATAATATCTGCGCGCAGATGGATGTGGCGTGGCGTGAGCCATGCAAGTCACCCAATAACTGCATGCCAAGTCAGTCAGACAGCCAGTGTTGGATTGGATTTCTGCATCTAGAAAGAAAGAAAGAAAGAAAGAAAGAAAGAAAGAAAAAGATTAAAGAGGAGCAATGCATGGGCACTTACCTTCTCCCAAGAAAAAAGAGGACACCATACCACGTCGCCGTTCTAGAATCTGGATAAAGGTTGCTGGAGCTTCAGTTCACTGGAAAGATGGACTGAAACAAAAGGAATCCACTCCGTTCTCTCTCTCTCTCTCTCTCTCTCTCTCTCTCTCTCATCTTTGCGGCCTTCAGTTTTGCCTTTCTACAATATATAATCTAGTACACAAGTTGCATCCTCTGAAACTCCAATAATTTAACAGCGGTTTTGTTGGCGAAAGAGTTGAGACGGAGCATCTACTGCTCCTACATCCATGGCATTGAACAGGCCAAGGATCGGATGGTGCTGCTCTACCAACCTTTTATTCCCCCTTTTTTCATGACGAAAGGAACAGCACCTGAGCCGAAAAGAAAAAGACCCGTAGCTTGTTGGGATCCAGTGGAGAAGCACACATATATTGCTTAGCTTTGCTTATTGCTTGGAATATTATTAGGTTGGTTAAGCACGAGGTCGACACGCAGGGAAATAAGAGTTGTTATTAGATTACCGCAAAGCAGGCGTAGAGAATGATGGAATTTTTATCTTTTCACGTAATCACATGCATGGACTTTTTTTTCATGCATGGGCTTGACTGGAGCATATATATATGATCTCTACAAAATCTCTTAATTAAGGCCTGTCTGGTAGAATTTTTTTCTGCTCTAGATTCTCTGTGCAAGTTGATTTTGTGGTTAAAAATATTTTCTCTATTATTCTCAAGGATAAACTCTAGGTATGTTGTACAGTGACTTCGTGGAGTGAATTGAACCAGCAGAAACTATATATTTTTTTCTAGCTTCTTCCCCTAGTTCATTTCAGATGTGTGTAGCATCCACCTGGCGATGAGGAGAGGAGCGCCCATTTTGACCATCCGAGTTGCAGGCCGTGACCGCAACGGAGCTTAATGCCTTAATCACCTCCTCGGTCTACCAAAGCCAAGCACAGATACAGAAATGCAGAGAGAGAGAGAGAGAGAGAGAGAGAGAGAGAGAGAGAGAGAGAGGTTATTTTATATTATTAGCTATTACGTACAGTACAAGCAGCAGCAATAATGCAATTAAGCTGCTGGTTGCATTGTCAGGTGTGTTAATTTACATTACACGATGACGATGCAACAGTGAAGCCACACAATTTGCCTTGAGGTTGTCGAAATAATGACGATGCAACAGTGAAGCCACACAATTTGCCTTGAGGTCGTCGAAATTAATAATGGCGATACATGATGATGAAACGAAGCGATCAAGCGACTGATATATTTTGCCTTCATTTGCGGGGCTTATTATATTAGAGCAGATCGATGGTGACTGCCCTGACAGCATGCAGTCGATCGGATAGTGAGACCAAGGCTGAATGTCGCGTGTGGTGTGTGATGCACATGCATCACCAACCACCATGTTTGTATACGGTTTTTTTCTTCGTTTTCAAAAGCGACGTGTCCCATTGAAAATCAAATAAATAAAAACTCGAACGTGCAATAAATTTTTTTTACAAATACATAAAACCAGGACAACAAATGCGTACATTTCTCTTCTTAAATTTGGGGCGCCATGGCCAGCATTCAGCTGATCCACGTGTCCTGCTAATCACTGTTCCCCTCCCTGGACACGCGTCCGCCTGCCCATTGACGCACCTGGCCCCGCTGCCTTTTGTTCCCCGGTGTAATTGGAAATTGACATTGACCACTCCGTCGCCTCCGCCTTTTACTTTCCCCGTTTCCTTTCCCTTTCACCTCGTCCGCTCCGCTTCCACCGCCGCCGTCGTCTTCGTGGTCCTTTTTAAATCGCCGTGATTCCGATTGGTGAGCTCCCCTTCCTTCGTTTCCCGTCTACCTTCTTCCCCTTCGCTGCTATTGTTTTGGTTCCGTTGCTTTTTTTTCTCTTGCGTCGTTTCCTCCGTTTTCCTTCCGTTCCCTTCTTCCCTCGTCTCATGCACTGTGTTGCTGTCCTTCCCTTGCTCATATCGTCGCCGATCATGTGTCCTTGTGCTTGCGGTTCGCCGTTGTCTCCGCCGCCCACCCGAAGTCTGAACCCGGCCACCACCTCCGCTCTCTACCCCTCGGGACTGCTCGTCGTCATAGGGCGGCTGATCCTAGCCTCCGCCGCCCAGGTGGGGTGGGACCCACTGCGATGGCGGTGCTCCCCGATGCCCCGGCGGGTGGCACGGAGGGCTCTGGCTCAGCCGTCCCAAGTGAGGGGAGGCCGGCTCCCTCCCTCTTCCTCCTGCGGGCGGCCGACTACGGTAGGCCTGGGTGGAGGCAGCGCGGCGGCAGCTGGCGAAGCGTCACGTGCGGGCCCGGGGCGAGGGCCCACAGCCCCGGCCCGGCCTTGGCGGGCCGCCCCGATGGCGGTTAGGGCAGGTCTAAGCGCCGGAGGCGGGCCGCGACCGTGGGGCTATTGCGCCCGGGTTGCGTGCGTGAGCGGGGGCGACCGGACCGGGTGGCGTGGAGGCCCGGCACGGCGCATAGGCGGCCCGTGTGGGTCGCGGCCTCTAGCAATAGGGCGCGGGCCGTGGGGCGAGATGGCCCGGGGCCGGCGCCTACCCGGCCACTACGGTTAAGGTGCACTCTCTCTCTCTTGCTCCTCCTCCCCTTCCCTCGCCGGCGCCCGGGGGGGGCAGGGCGTGGATCTACGCTTGTCTGCTTTCGGTCTTCTGGCCGCCGCAGGCACACACCGGCGGATTTGGCGGATCCGGTGCCTCCATGGCGGGTTCATACTCCTCCCGTCGGATCCGTGCAGGTCACCAAGAACGAAGCCGCTCGAGGCACCGAGATCCTTCCCAAGTCAATACGTGCGGGGAAGTTCATCGTCTGCGTAGAAGCCGGAGGCAAGGAAGAAGCTAGGCGATGTGGAATAGATGGACGCCTCTGCGTGGCACTATTGGAATACCCGGTATTTTGATTTCCCGATTTTCTTTGGTCGTATTTGCTGGTACTAGGTGTGAGCTTCTTTGCCACGATCACGGACTTCAGCCGCAAATGTTGGCTACAAGCTGTGTGCGGGCTACTTGGACCCGGTATGGTTCTTGCTGATTTGTGTTTGATTTCTTACTAGCTTAATCGATGCCTGTTGCATCCTTCACCCGATCGGGTTGGAAATGGGCATGTCAAGGCAACAACCAAAACTTCGAGGGTATGTTCGTTTCAATGTACGTACTTGGGTCATGTGTTCTTTACATTCTTAACTTCTTCGCCACTGAAAAATGTGAACCATCTTCAGAATTCCTTTTCCTAACATGTACAGAGGGATTTGATTTGATGCCATTATATCCTTTTCTTCAAGTGTGACAAAAGAGTTCAAAGATTCTGTTACTAACAGAGGGCCAATTTCCATAAGCTAAATATGTTATGTTAGTTCTTTTCGGACAACAACGTCCATGCAAATTCAGAACAAACCTGAATTGGATGTCAAATCTCGCTAGATTACTGAATTTGCTTACAAAATGTGAAAGTCCACGAAATTAGTTTGTTTGGATCCCATAAAATTTTATTCTCTTGGTTTCACATGGGTCACTCCTAATCTGAGGCTTAATGACCACCGTGGAGAAATGCATGCTTCTAATGACAAGTGAGTAAAGTTTTGAAGTTCAGAAAAAATAATACAAAGAAGCATTTTGTTTTCCGTGATGTATTATAATTTAGTTACTTTGGTTGTTGTCATACTATAACTATCTTTGGTGGATAAGCTGAATGAAACTGAACTTATGCATCCTATTTTTTTAGGGTCAACATGCCGTGACCAGCATGAATTTATGCATCCTAAAATTAATCCTATATGAAACCGAACTATCTTGGAAGGTGTCTCTTCTACCGCTTAGTCCTAAAATTAATTGTATTTTCTTTTTGTCTTCCATCTTAATGTCATCGTGAAGGAAGGGAACTAACCAATATAGTATACCAACCTATGAGATTGTGATACTTTATTGATTTTCCATTTTTTAGTTCTAGCACAGGAAGGCTTATAGGCAAACCAGCGGGGAGCATTGCTCAATTGCAGTTTGGCACCCCGCACCTGTAGCAGTATTAAACTGTTTTGATTTCCATTCTTTCTTTCCTCCCTTTTGTTCACGTGTTTGGCTTAGCGGGATTTGTTGGTTTAGTCATATTTGCCTAAACAGGAACTATTGTTACATATCATATTTGGCTTCGATCTGGTATAGCACACCATCTGTTTGTAATTTGCCTCAACAAATGTTTCACAAAGACTACATTGGCCTTAGCATCTCATCCTATTGTGAGCTATTTAATCCTAGAAAATAATCTGCTCCAGTAAATTTGATATATTAAAAAAATACTTATGTAAATTTAATATATGATAATACAGGCTCTGTTGAAAGAAGGGTTGGGATAGCATAGTGGTTTTGAGGGAAAACTTATATGTAGACCTGTTCGGCTGCCATTTTTGCTGCCTTTCACCTGCTTTGTTGGAGGCGTGCAGCGAAGCCAACAACCAACTAGCTGGTCCATCCAAACAAAGGCTAACAAGGAGTGCCTTCCGCTGCAGGAATTACGGCCGTTCGGCTGGGGCTGGCAAGTCCAGGCATATCCAACCACAGCAATGTCTGCCGGACAGGCTATATATAGGCTTTTCTGATGCTGATTTTTTGCTATGGCGTTGAGGGCCACTTGCTGAGCATCTATTGCCTCTCCTTGGAAAATCTTCTATTTCTTTCCTTCCAAATGTCCACATTGTGTATATCACCACCCTGTTGAAGTTACCACGGTTTTACTTTCTCTATCATTGCAATGGATCTAATGATTTAGTTCTGCAGCTCAATATGCTGTAGGCCTTGTGTAGATGAAACAGCTGGGGGGGCGAAGGACTTTTCCATCTTCCCCGTTTGTCTAAGGTCCCCGCACAGATGCCATGCCTCCCCTTTTCCCTCTTTTCTTTTTAATTGATCCCTACCTTTGAGAAGTAAAGGATATTGGTTCATTGATTTACACTGTTGTCCTTTCAAGGAAAAAAATATGTTGTTGCTGGAGCACCTTTTTTGAATTGATATGTCACTCATGGTAGCCGTACATAATCTATAGCCCTTGCTTATTACCTTGGTTGTATCGTGTGTTACTGAAGGTGCCTAATCTTATTTACTCCATGATGATTTCATCTCCTTGTCTTCAAACTGTCATGGCTGCAAATTCATATGCATCAATCATACATGTGAAACAACACTAATCCATTTGGTGATGGTGATGCTTACAGCATATCTTTTCTGTTTGCAAAATTAAAGTGCGCGAATAGTAAAAAGTATCAACAGAATTGTTTATGTTCACTCATCAGGCATCTTACGGCGTTGTGCAGCTAAAAATATTATGGACCTTTTATGTTGGTCCAAGAATGCATTTAATTGTTCTCTTATATATGCTTCTTATTATATGTTGCCAAATAAGAAAAGTATTAGCTTCCATGGACAACAATTAAATTTAGTATTGCTATAAGAAAAGAAAATCGAAACTTTGGTTATTGTAATCGAAGCATTCTGAAATTTATCCCATGAATGTTCCCTACATAACAATAAAGTTAGTTTGCGTCCATTGCAGTTTCCTTCATGAATTTTTAGCCATCCAAAGACATGTTTCTTGTGTTTCAGATGCTTGTGCATGATATGATATGAATATGACTGTAGATACCATTGGATTGCTTTTAGAGATGTCTGAGCCTTACCTGTTCACATCACGCATGGTGTTCCTATCCACCAGGAGCCCCGCGGCCGCCGTGGTAAGCTCATATCTTTGGTTGAATTAGTTCCTGTATGAGTAGAACTGAAATCCCAAAATCTTGTGAGATTGAATGTATGTTTATTTGAGGGAAGTTTCTGATATGTGTTAGATTAGCTCGTATCAAGTTGAAAATTTTTATAGATTTGGAAATAATTGAAACGAGTTTCATTGTTAGATCAATGAGCAAAGACGCAAAAAACAACAAAAACTAGGAGTTATTAATTTGCATTTTTTTCTTCTAATTTACAGATCTGCTCTACCAGAGATTTACTCTACCATGTTTGTTGTATTCTTAAATTAGTTAACCAACTACTAAAGGGCAGTAGGAAATCATGCAGTAAAAAAGTACTGAACCCTGTTTGAATTGTTTCTGCGTCCCTTGGTCACCTACATCAGTTCTTACCTGATCTTCATTAACTGATTTGCTATGTTGTCTCTTACTCCAGATTGTGACATGCACAGGGTTATATTTCATACATGCAAGACATAGGCATCCAGTGTTTTCTTACCATATCAACCCTATAAACCTAAGGCGAGTTCCAGGCCACCCCCAACAAAAGGTCGTCCTGTCAAAACGCACCTGTTCCTCAGCCTGTTAGTTGTATATTTGCTAGGGTATGATTAGTTTAGTTACAATTTGTATGCTATGGGTGTGTAACCCGATCAAAAACCTGAGCTTCTCATTTATTCGACGTCCCCGAAAACTGCAAATGTGTTCTCCAGATTGATATACTATGTCGGAAACTAAATATCCTCTAATTTCCTTTTGTACCTTATTTATTATTAGTGGTCGCACGTGTCCTTATTTAAAATTTTACGTATCACTGTACACGCCCACATTGTATCTAATAGCTCGTTTCAAGACACGTAACTTATTATTTGTACAAAATCCTCATTAACTGTACAAAAATTTTCAAGTAAGACATGTATCATATATTTATGTGGTTCTCTTTTCCGGTTTCCCTAGAATTTACAGGGAGAGTAATTTGTAGGGCTACAAAATAAGTCATTTTGTACCCACCTCTATTTATGATAATTTTTATATTAATTTTGCATATCAAATTCAAACATACGTTTCCAGATTCTGTCATCGGATGCGCGCAGTGGCGCGCATATTACACTAGTAGGAGTAGTAATAAATGGTATAAACGAAACGATCGCCGATGATGTACGTACGTAGCCTGTTGTGAATTTGGCAATTCCAGCCCGCTGGATCGGACGGAGCCGCTCCCGGTCAGACAAGGACTGCTAGCTGCTGCAATAATTCTCTCTGCGATGGTATGCATTTACTGGTTCATCGTCGTTCAAGATCGGCGTCACAAGACTTTTAATAACTGCAATTCGTTAGCCGGCCGTCATTGCTAGCATACGCAAACGAACATGACTATGTCAACCCACTTTTTTTAAAAGAAAATAGTAGGACTGGATATATATCTAGGGCAGGCCACGCTAGCTAAGCTCGTTCTCTCTCTCTCTCCTTTTTCATATTCTTCTTTTTTTTTTCTTTTCTTTTAGGACATTCTTCTCTCGATCTCTCATCCTAGCACGCCGTAGACTTGACTTATGTCGTCGTGTACGACTCGGTATATAATGCTTTTTTTTTGGAACATTCTTTTCTTTTCTTTTTTCCAGTAATAACCATCCGTGACAACTTGTGGTCACAGTTTGTTCCTGAAGCAATCAAAGAAGAAGAAGAATTGCACACATGAAATTGCGAAGCTAGAAATTCAAAATTTCTCTTGTTAGCAGACCAGCAATGCAAATTGTATCAAAACTAATTGTTTTCAATGGAAACTACACTAACTGAGAGAGAGAGAGAGAGAGAGAGAGAGGGGAAGGAGGTTGCCCGCCCCTACTGCGTGCAACTTGTGAAGCAAGGCGGCCTAGTGTCGTAGAAATCTATATACAGAAGAGAGGAGGCTTAAGTTATCTCCAACCTCTAGAGCCCCTTCTTTCTCTTTTCCATGCCTACAAAAATTAGGAGGGGCTCCAATATAATAGCACGTAAGAGAGGTAGGAGCTCCTTCTTTCTTTTCCATGTCTACACATAAGAAATGACATGTAATGGTTTGAGTCTATGTCTTACTTCCTCTGTTTTTGAAAGAGTGATTTCTAGAGTTGTTATAAGTCAAACTTTTAAACTTTGATCAAATTTTTAGAAAAAATATTAAGATTTATATTATCAGATTAGCATCATTAGATTTACTATAGAATATATTTTCATAATATGCTCATTTTATGTCATAAATATTGTTACTCTTTTTAATAAAGTTAGTCAAATTTTAAAATGTTTATTAACTGACACGGGTTCTAGGAATTTTTTTTTTAAGAATAGAGGAAGTATTATAAGTAAACAATAAGGTGTGGTCTGACTACTTTGCTTGCTTACCTATTGCATATATAATTAATCCTATTAGTTAGGCCTTCTTTAGCAGAGCTATGCTTTTGAGAGTGGCTAGTTAATAAACCTTGCATTCGTTTTGTGCATGTTTGATAGATGTACAAGCACTTGCTTCTGGACCAGCAAGTACTTGATTAGGCTATTACAACGATTGTGTTCGGGGTTTTAGTGTTGCCAGCTGCCTCGGGAGCATAGTCATTAAAAATTATTACTCCTTTCATTTCAAATTATAAGTCACTTTGATTTTTTTAGTTCATCCATGTTTCTATGTATCTAAATATATTATTATATTTAGATACATAGCAAAAAAATAAATGTACCAAATAAATCAAAGTGACTTATAATTTAGAACGGATGGAGTAGTATTTAGTTGGAGAAGTTAGCTAAGCTTCCTTTTCTTTTTAAGAAATGCTACACTTGGTCTCCTCAATCTGTTTGTTTGAACGTTTTGTAGCATTTGGATATAATTTTAAGACATCTTTCCTAAGTTATCAGGTCCATCCTAACCTCACAAATTAAAATCTCGAGGTGTAAAGGAAAAGAAAAAAAAAAGAAGCAAAGTGGGGGGAGAAAATGACAGAAAGGCCGGAGCCCACAAAAAGAGGCCCATACGGTCCACAAAACGCGGGCAGAGGAAGCAAAGCTCTGGCAACACAGCCCGGCAGCAATGGCGACGAGGTGCCTCGCAGCGTCTCTTCCCCCTCCTCTCCGCATCCACGGCGACGGCGGCGGCCGCGGCCAGGGCCCAGCCTCTCCCCTCCGCCACCGCGCCCCGCCGCGTCCCAACATGCCTTTCGGTTGCCACGGGCGGGGAGCAGCAGCTCATCACCGCGCAGGATCCGCCGCACGGTCAGTTACTGCTTCTTGCTGTTATAAAATCCAAATCCAATTGATTATGCGAGACGGGAGTACTCTTTCTCTGCACCAATGAATAGTGTTAGTTAGATGATTCCGGTATTCCTTAATGGTCGGATTCCTAATTTCTGGTTGCTGCTATTTTTCCCCAAGTAGAGTAGAATACTAGAATGTTCTCCTCTGGATAAGCCATACTGCCATAGTAGGTAACATTCAGACATCTGTTAATTTCGGAAATTCTGCCGTCACTCTGACCAACAAGCTGTTGTTTGGTGGCAGGGAGAAATGTCTCCCTCTCTAACTAGGGCCTGCTCCGGTTCCAATAATATTGTTGCATCATATAATCGTTTGTGTAGTTAGCTTCACACTAGCTCTATGAACTACTATCCTAGGTAGTGGATCAAAAACTGGACATCAGATTTCAGTGTCTGCTGATCTTTTCCAAGTACGAGAGCACGCAACCATTGTGCCACATTCAGCTACCTGTTCATGCTTTCATGGAAATAAATGTCAACGTATCCAAATTTTACATTTTCTAAATTATATTATGTTTACAGAAATGCACATCAAGATGTGTTATGTACAAGTATAATTCGTGAGATTGTCGTACCTCCTAACTCAGCCAGGCAGCCTACTGAACGAACCGGCATCATACTGATGTGGTGCTGCAACTTATGTAGGCACTAAGCAGGCCTCCGCTTCTCTGTACAAGGCAACTATTAGTAGCTTATTTCATTTGCATATGGTCATGACCTACTATATTTTTCTGAAGTTCCACTGACTAGATTCAGTCATAAGGCTTAAAAAACTTGGCGTCTGCTCTTTGGTGCAGAACCTGATTATGGAGTCGTTAGCCTTCACCATGTTGGAATTCTGTGTGAAAATCTTGAGAGGTCAATGGCGTTCTACAAGGACCTCCTAGGTGAGTTGGCTCTCTGTTATTTATGTGGTATTTCTGATGTTCTCTGTGGTGGTTGCTTGTAAAGCAAATAAACTGATGCATTGCTCAATCAGGTCTGAAGGTGAATCCAGCTAGGCCAAATAATAAGCTTCCATACAGGGGTGCTTGGCTCTGGGTTGGTTCTGAGATGATCCACTTGATGGAGCTGCCAAATCCTGATCCATTGACAGGACGGCCCGAGCATGGTGGACGTGATCGTCATACCTGCATAGCAATTAAAGATGTTTTGAAGCTAAAAGAAATATTTGACAAAGCCGGTATGCCTGACTCTTCACTTTCCTTCCCTGCTGCTTAAAAACTGCAACTAGGTAATCATTTTTTTTTGGTCTCATTGCATGCTGCTATGTGATATGATCTTTGTCGTGTTGCTTATATCTGCCTTGCGCCATCTACAAGAGCTGCTTGTTTCGTCAATGAAATAACTCGGGTTTTAGGTGCCATTTTCTTTCAGTTGTTCAGAAGTAGCTATATTCTTACTCTTACAGCAAGCTCAATAACATCATAACATGTGTGGATAATCTATTAGAAACCTGCTCAATGGATTTCTTATGGTCTCTTTAAGTTATATCCACATGACTTTTGTTTTTGTTTCTGTTATATGGCATGAGACTTGTTTCAGCTTTATGTAGGACTTCTCTCTTGACCAACAATTTACTCTTTAAAATTATGCCTTTTCATGATATGATCTGTATTGTGGTCTGTTTCACATCCAGCCAGATTATGATTAAAGACTGACTGTAAGTCAGCATAACATATGCCATTCTTTTCAAACGGGCTGAACATATGGTTGCCTTGCTACTAATTAAATTAATGAATGCAGGAATCAGCTACACACTAAGCAAATCCGGTAGGCCAGCGATCTTTGCAAGAGACCCGGACGGGAATGCGTTGGAGTTCACCCAAGTTTAGCAACCGGAAGACTCCTTTCACGTTGTCGTATAACCTAGAGGCTAGAGGTCCTAGACTTTGCTGCTAGTGTTCCTTGTAGCTACAGAATAAAGACTTGGCAGATAAACGCTGCTTGTACATATGACATATCGATCATCTAGTATTTGAGGTGAACGGTTTCATGGAAGTAATTTATGCCTCCAGATGCAAGTATGCGTGGAGGTTAAAAAAACGATTTCTGTTATCCAGGACATCGAACTCGAGAACTGAATGTTGCAATCATTTACAAAAATCAAAATGATATGACTATGGTTCTGGACATCTAATGATATATATCGTCACCTTGTATTGGATCAGTACCTTGCATATTTGCTTCATCTAAATCTAAATTATTTCTTTTTTGTTATAAAATATTCTTTTTTATGGAACAGAAGGGGGAAAGCCCTCACTGATTATTCATATATACCTATAATAATAAAATATATTAAAAAGGAAAACAATGTACGTATATAGACAAGAAAGAAGAAAAGCCAAGATCAATCAAGAATTAATAAAAAGAAAAGGAACAAACAGCTCTTTGATACTGGGCGGCAGCGTGCTTTCGCGCACAGTTAACTCTTGAATAAACTTCTTTTCAGAAATGCATTCCTTCGATCCTTTCTTTGAGAGTTGAGATGATGTGGTTTTTGATAAAAAAAAAAAAAAGATATTCCCTGGCTCTGCGCATCGAGCCCAGTAACCATCTATCTGGGCCGGGCCGGTCTCGGAAAGGCCCAACGTACATTTGCACGTGTACTGGATACGCATTATGCGCCCACCGACGACACTGTGATTACTGATTAAAAAACTAAATAAGTTAATCAAATTAAAAAAATAATTAATCTATGTAATTAGTGGCGCGGCAACCAGGTCCAGGTCCAGGCGTCTTCTTCTCTCCCGTCCCCGTCTTCCTCTTGTCACACGCCTCGAAGCTTCTTCGCGCATCTCCTGGTCCTGGCTGGCCCGCCGTGTCCTACCTCCCTCCCACGCCACCGCCGCCGGTAACTTCCTCCGCCACTCCCCCTCTCCTCCGTCCCCTCCCCGTCTGCTGTCTGCTCCCGCACGGCTGGATTCCTCCCGCCGCTACTACCAGATTGACTAGCACTACGAGTAAGTCAGATCAGACCGCTGGCTCGCCGGATTCCTTGGGTTCTCCGCCCGATTCCGGTTCCGCCCGCCCATCGGCTCTGCCTGGGCTAAGTTATTAGCTTACTTATTATTACTTGTTATTACTACTACTAGTCAGATCGATCGCGTCGGCTGTTGTTTTCCTCGATTCCTGCTCGCCGCGATGTCTGTCATCTCCTCGACCGGAATGGGATGGGGGTTCAGATCTCGTCTGCTAGCTAGGGACCCCGCCCCACCCCCCCCCCCACCCCACCCCCTTCTCCATTGCATCCATCTCTCCCTCCCTGGGTGCAGCAGCAGAGCATTCGCACTTACAATCACAACCACAAGCATTGGGGAGGATTTCAGAACAATCACAACCACAAGCATTTGGGGAGGATTTCAGCTTTAGTTTCCACGGTACTACGAGTACTGTAGCTATTTGCTTCCTCCTCCATATGCTCACGAACTGACGGCTATCATTCGTTTGTGCTGCGTTATGCATGCTGCTATGTATAGTGATCATGCATGCTCATGGAGTGCCCAACTAGAGCTGATTGCACCTCAGGCCTCAATCTCAGATTGGGGCAGTAGTGGAGTCTGAAAGATAAACAAAGCACTCTTCCTGTTTCATCAGTACTATAGTACACATAATTTGAGTCCTAGTCCAATGTGCATGCAGTCACTATGTGCCATACAATTCCTTTTTTTTTTTTTTTTTCTCTTTTTGGACATGGACACACTTCTACATTTGCTTGCTACTACTACTCCTCCTCTATTGCAAGTTGTAAGCTGCTACCGACAGAAAAAACAAAAAAGGGAAAGAAAATAAAAGACCTCAAACACAGTCTACTACCGTTCTTTACTCATTCTACTTTTTTTTTTTAATATATGAAGGAAACAGACAACTAGGAACATGTAAACGTAGCTCTCCCTTTCCACCTATGATTGCCAAGTACACTCATTGTATGGACGGCATGCGTGCGCTCTAGGAAACGTTTGTAGTCGTCTGGTATAAGACTAGAGCATCGTCCATGGAGCTCCTAGCTCTCCAGTACTATCATAAACTGCTTTGATGGAAGCCAAAACAGTTGTTGTTCAAGAAATATGCTCTTGATTGCTTGGCTGAGTGGCTGATTTGCGGAAACATGTAGATTTTTTGTGGTCTAACTAGTATATGGAGCCGGGTTATCCATTGTAGCTAATCTACTTCCCAGATGGCTTTTAAGATCTTTGGCTCTAAAATACATACTGAATGGTGAATTTCAGTTCAAAACCAACATACATGGTACTGTGTCTGTATAGGACAACACCTAAAAATAGAATAGATGAGTATTATGTTACCTAGGAGCAAGCCTCCCTGACAATATATGTACTTGTAAAATTTGCAATTTGATTCCTGTCTTCCAACAGCAATTATGTGCCTCACAATTGTGGCAATTTTCACCTGTCGCAGGTAGGTAATATCAGTTCCAAGAGCACTCGACATGGCGGCCAACGTTGGGGAATCAACAAGCGGCAGCAGCAGTGGCGCTGACGCTGGGGGTAGCTTCGAGTGCAACATATGCTTTGAGCTGCCACAGGAGCCGATCGTAACGCTGTGCGGGCACCTCTTCTGCTGGCCGTGCCTCTACAAATGGTTGCGCATCCACTCGCACTCCCCCGAGTGCCCAGTGTGCAAGGCCATCGTCGAGGAGGACAAGCTTGTCCCCCTGTACGGCCGTGGCAAGGACCGCGTCGACCCGAGGTCCAAGAACGTTCCTGGGGCAGACATCCCCAACCGTCCGGCCGGACAGAGGCCCGCCACGGCTCCGCAGGCCGATCCCAACACCCACTTCCCCAACGCCAACGCAAACCCGTGGTTCATGGGCGGGGGCATCCCGCTGGCGAACGCGCGGTGGGGGAACTACACCTTCTCGGCAGCGTTTGGGGGCCTGTTCCCGCTGCTCAGCTTCCAGGTGCATGGGTTCCCGGACGCCACCGCCTATGGCCAGCCTGCCGGGTTCCCTTACGGTTACGGCCACGGCCATGGCCACGCGTTTCATGGCGGGCACGCTGCCCATGCCGCCGCTCCTCGGCATGGCCAGCCTGGACAGCAGCAGCAGCAGCAGGCGGATGTGTACCTCAAGGCGCTGCTCATCCTGGTCGGCTTCCTAGTGATTGCGAGCCTCATCACGTTCTAGGCTTCTTTACATGTTGCCTGTTGGTGTCCTATTGTTGTTGCCTTGCTGGTAATAAGTAGTAGTATAAGAGAGACAGAGACAATTGTTGATACGTTTGCGATACTGCTGTGTGCATTTATTCTGCCCTCTCCATATACAACACGACCG
The DNA here is from genome assembly GCA_015844335.1 of Chrysopogon serrulatus. NCBI lineage: Eukaryota > Viridiplantae > Streptophyta > Magnoliopsida > Poales > Poaceae > Chrysopogon > Chrysopogon serrulatus. The sequence continues at coordinate 281,546 of JADLZL010005564.1, read as the reverse complement.
AAACTGAATTGTTCAGAGCGGCGCGTTTTACATGGAAGTGTTGATAGCAGAAGAATTGTTGCTGTACATACATACTGCTTGTTTGGATGTGGTCCAGTACTGGAGCACCTACATGTATACTGTGGATTTGAACATACATTTGCATTGTAATAATGAATAATAATTTGGAAGGCTATGTTGGAATGAGATGTAGCCAAGGTATGCAATTGTTGAAGAGGGGATGAACTCGAACCTCTGGTGGTTATTCGGGCCAGTGTTTATAGTTGCAGTTGGTTTTGTGTGAAGTGGTGCTGGCAGGAAGTAATTTTGTATTTGTTTGGTATGGAGAAACAATGAAAGCATATATTCATGTCAAGTGCGATTTGATGGATCAAATTTGCAAGGATGAATTTGACCCCATCCTTGAGGATCTTGGTCAGTCAGGGGTCAGAGTTTGTTGGGCTCGTGGGCCACTCACGGTTCGGTTGTGGGTCTGGGCCCCCAAATGGAACGGAACGGAACGGAATTGGACAGGATGGAGTTCAAACGTAACAGAACCGCAGCAGAGCAGAGGCAGAGGGACACGTGTCGAGCTCCCACTGCGTGCCCGCTCTGCTCTCCCGCCTCCTCCTCCCTTTTAACCCACTACAACTATACTCCCCACCCGTGCACCCCAACCACTCTTCTCCGCTCGATCGACCCCCGATTCGAGACCGCCGCGCCTCCCTCCGCCAACCCTAGCTTGTTGCCGTACCGCTTGCTACGGGAGAGAGAGGATGCCGCGTCGGGATGTGTCGCTGCCCGACGCCTTCAACCTCATCCTCGGCAAAGGTTCGTCTTTTGCTCTGCTTTGCTCCATCCCCCGATCGATTTTTCTTCTTCCGAATCCGCTAATCCCTCGCTCACTCACTGCTGCTGCTGGCTGCTGCGTTTGCGATTCTGGTTCCGAGCAGATTGGGCCAACTGGCCTCCCCAGGCGGGCCTCGTCGTGACCGCCTACTACGGTGACATCCGACGCCTCAAGGGTAAACCCCCCTTCTCCCTCCCCCCTCTCCTCCCTCCCCCACGCATCAGGGTTTTGCCTTTTTGTGTTAGGGGACAAGTGTTACTGTCAGATTAGGGGTTTACTCGTTACACTGATCGATCGATCGATGCATCTGCTGTGTTGGGACTTGCCTAATTCCAAGCACATGGCTTGGTGCATCTCCACCACAAATCTTTTTACACGGCCGCCATCAAGGAAATGAAATGGACAAGTTTTGCTAGTTATATACGGTCCTACATGCATACGGATGTTTCTTTTGCAGTTTTGCTCATGTATGGTCCAGTCAGTTATTGCAAAAAATTCACAGCTTGTACTGCGAACCCCAAATGCATCTTAGATACTACAGAAGTTGCCTCAGTGCATCTGTGTGTTACTGTCAGATTTGGTGTTTAATCGCTACACTGGTCAGTCAGTGCATGTGTTTGGACTTACCTAATTCTAAGCACATGGTTTGGTGCATGGCCGCCATGAAGGAAATGAAATGGAGAAGTTTGTTAGTTATATATGGATGTTTTTCCTTTTGCTCATGTATGCTTCAGTTTCTGTAAATTTGACAGCTTGTACTGCCAGTTATAAAAGCATCTTGTCTGTGCTGCACATGACAGAGTTTCGTTCATTTCCATGTAAATAGAATTGAGATCTTTAAAGAAAATGTTAGTGCTTCCTGATTTACATGATCTCACCATGATTCATCAGTAAGCTATTTCCTTTTCCTGTTCCCCACCTCCATCTCATTCTTTTTCATCACTGCAGAGATTGCAAAGATCATTGACATTGAGGGGAAAGGGCTTCAGGACACCTTGGCCAACACCCACTTCCTCGGCACGTACGCCCTCCATGCCGCTTGTGACAGTGGCTGCATGCCTGTCCTCCAGTATCTGGTCGAGGATCTCAAGATTGACGTCAACAAGGCTGATACCTTGCGAGGCTTCTCGCCCGCGATGCATGCGGTGCTATATGGGAAGCTGCCAGCGTTGCGGTTTCTTGTTGATCATGGAGCTGATCTTCATTATCAGCATAAAGGAATGAGTCTGTTTCATTCAGCTGCAGAGGGTGGTATGAACATTACGAGCTTTTGTCAATTAATGCGTGCATGTTATATTGTCTTGAGAAGGTGTTTTTCATATTTGTCACAGCATTTCAAATTTTCTGCCCTCAATTACGTAAAATGTTATGCTTGTAATCTATGTATCATCGTTTGTAAGCCCTGTATTTCTCTGTTAATTCATGCATCTTCCAACAGGATATTATTTTTCATGTGCTTTGTTCTAGTCACTGAAGCTATAACTTTCTCTTTCACCCTCAAAGGGGAAAAAAAAAGCTATAGCTTTCTCTTTGCTGTGACAAAAGGCTGCCTTTTCTGTAGCATTCATACTTTGTTAATCTACTAGGATAATCATTGGTTTCCATGTATGTCCTTGAAGGAACTGTGAACAAAAAGAGCTTATTTGGTGTAGCACTATACATTCTGTGACCATCTGTTTTTTCTTATGTTTCTCCAGGGCGGTCTGAAATAGCCAAATACCTGCTTTCTAAAGGAGTTCGTGTTGATGTGGGATCAACTCTCTTGACACCAATGCTCATTGCTACTTATAGAGGATATGCTAGTATTGTGAAGATTTTATTGGAGCATGGTGCAGACGTATGTTAACTGTAACTCTTATTTTTATTTGCTCTGGAAGCTGCACAGTTCACTGCTCTTTCCCATTGTTCCCACTTGTCTCAGTTTCTCTGAGCTGCTGATGTGTGACCCTGATCAAAGACATGGGTAACTGAGCACCCACATAAGCAGCTCTGAGGTCCTGAAAATCAAATAGTAGGAAATTAGGGACATAGAACCTACACTTCAATAAGATACTATTGTTTTTTTTTCATTTAAATTCTCTGCTTCTCTAGTGTGGTTTTTATTTTCGCATTGATATTGGATTTTTTTTTTTCTTGCAGCCCAACGAGCGTGCAGTGATGAAGTTGCACCATTAAGCATGGCAATTAAACAGTCTTCTATGCCTTGTTTGAAACTTTTGGTTCAGGTAAGCTGTTTGCTGCATTCTGACTGCAATCGAATTTCCCTAACTGATGCTGGGTCTAGTTATGTAATTATGTCTGTGTTAGCCATCTGTTTATGGAGAAAGCGTATGATTGCTTTGTCTTCTTAAATTACATTTGTAGGCTGGAGCTGATGTGAATGGTTTTGGATCTTATAATCCTTTGGCTGAAGCTGCAGAGAAAGGTTTGACTGAAGCTATCAAGTGTTTATTGGAAGCTGGTGCAAATCCAAATGTTCCTGACACAGTGAGATTTGCTTCTTGTTGATCTGCTTGATTTTATATCTTACATAGCGTCTACACATATGCAATGTGTATACACAAACATGATGCCATGCAAAAATGCTCTTATTACGGTACAAGGTCTATGTGTTAGAACTTAGAAGTAAATAGTAAGGTGTGGTCTGACTGCTTTGCTGGCTTACCTATTTTCTGCGCAACCTTACTGCTGTTTTGACAAGTCTTTTGTTTTAGTATGTCAGGAATATATAGATGGTTACAGCATCATAGGTTTCCTTAACCTGCTGTGGCAGTAGTGAATAGTCTTTGCATTGGTCTGTGTATCAAATAGATTTACAAGTGCTTGTATTCTGAATCAGTAAGTACTTTGTTAGGCGATTACTTTGATTGTGTTAAGGATTTTTAGTGTTGCTGCTGCTGGAGCATAGTTCTTCAAGAATTAATAGTATTTAGTTGGAGAAGGCTCAGTTTGTTATTCTTTTTTTTTTTAAAATTTTCTATACTTCATATCTTCATCCCCCACAATATGTTTGTTTGCTCAACAGTTTGGCAGGTTGCCTATAGAATTGGCTGCTGAGTATGGTACATGGGAAGATGTTGAACTTCTATTTCCTGTCACTTCCAAAATTCCAACAGTGGCAGATTGGAGTGTTAATGGAGTAATTAGTCATGTATACATGGAAGTCATGCAACTAGAGGTATGCCACTTCAACAAGATCATGCATCATCAGCAGTTCTGTGCACATTCATTCCCTGTACAATTATGGTCATAACTTTGCATACTTGAGAACAATGAGTTTCCATTGACCTATCAAATGTGCTATGCATGTGTGTTTAATTTGCATGAGAGATGCATCTGAGCTGCTCCCTAAACTCCCTTCCTGGATACCCATTTGATTGAATGATGCTTTCTTGAATAGGTTTAGGAGATTCCTTAACTCCAATGCTATTCAAAGGACCATGTAGACCAGTTTTCTTACACGTACTTAAATTATTATTTTTTCTATCTGGGATAGCAAAGTAAGAACTGGGACTGTTACAACGATAAGCAATACAATGATAAAAAAATGTTTCCCTTATGGTTCTGCTTCACCTTCATCAACTTGTTATACCATTGACTCTTTTCTACATGCATTGGATCGTTGGACCTATGCCTGATTCAGTTTGCTATGGTTATTTAGGATGATGGAATTGTCAAAAAGAAAAAGTCTGAGCTGAAAAGACAAGGAGCTGATGCATTTAGTAAGGGAGATTATCTAAACGCGTCAGTATTCTACACACAGGTATGTTGTTAGACATCACTTTCACTTGGAGATAGATCCATGAATCATGTTCTTCCTTAGGTGTGTCTTTGTCTAGTGACCTCAATGTAAGATTTCCTGTGTTTTGTCCTGCTGTATTGGGGGTTGGGGCGGGTCGTCCAAGCTGTTCATCTTGACTCCCTTTCCCTTTATTTGGGTGATCTTTGTTATAAGCTGACTTAACAAAAAATTCCCCCGTCACTTCTTTATACTGCTACCCATGTGGCTCCTTAAAAACACTAGACTCACCTCAGCAATACATGATACTGATACCTACTCTGGTTTCTTTTGGAGCAATTCTGCATTTGGGTTGCTATTCTACATGGCATTTCAAGTTTGTCCATCCTACCTAAAGACCAAATGGCAAATGACTGTTCTAAATTAAGTAGTGGTTTCTCGGATGTGGCGACATAAAAAAACTTGCTACTGTTTTGTTGACTGGCAGGCCTTGAAGATTGATCAGTTCGACGCTACATTGTTCTCAAACAGGAGCCTTTGCTGGCTTCGCCTGGGTGATGGAAAGAAGGCTTTGCTTGATGCTATAGAATGCAAACATCTGCGCCCGAAGTGGGGGAAGGCCTACTACAGGAAAGGAGCTGCTCTGATGTTTCTGAAGGTACAACAATTACATACAGATGAACAATCTCTGCTGTTCCTTATCTGCTATCTAAGTTGACTATGCACTTGCCTTGCTCAGGATTATGACAGTGCCTATGATGCATTCACTCGTGGCTTGGAGTTGGACCCGGAAAGTGAAGAGATGGAGAAATTGCTTTGGTAGGAGAACTAGCTCTTGCTCCACTGTGCTCCAATACCTTGTCTGAGTCTAGGCAGTAGGTATCCTCTTTTGCATCATGTCCTTATGGTCAACTGGTTGTTGCAGGGAGGCGATGGACCTCAAGACCGGAAGCAGTTGATACCTACAAGAAGCTGACGCAGAACTGGAAGCTCTTCAATTTTTGTTGTCGTAGATTGTCACAAACACTCTTGGATGGTTGCCTACTTTTACATCGACCTAGGTTGCTAGACCTGAAACGATGCTGCTTCTTTTCTGTAGTGTATAATTCACGGAGAGGGTAGCTGGAGTTGTCTAGGCAGCTAACTATCTTGATATTATTGGGGTACCTGCAGCTAAAACGTTCTCACGCCTTGTGTACGGAAGCACGCCAGTGCAGGTGCTGTGCTTGATGAAGCTGTTAACTGAGTGATGAATTCATAGAATGCTTTTGACGACATGCTAGACTTTCCTTTATATATACGTCTAGTATGTTGTTTCATCGGAGCAAATTACAAGTAGGAAGTGTGTGCCAAGGTGTAGCATTGTTGAACTTTTCTAGTGTAAAGGAATTGCGCAAGATGTGCCTTTTCCTTCTATTGCTGAGGTGATCTGATAGGATTGGCTTGCAACAAGCTGACCCGAAACTGTGGAAGCTCGTCAATTTTGTTCTCACAAATATGGCCAAATGCTTTCATGTTGCATTTGCATATATCTCTCAGGTTGCTAGACTTGAAACGATGGCACCTTTTCTGTGATATGTATCTCATAGATATGGCATAGCTTAGAGCAGTGCAGGTTCATAGCAGCCGTTATCTGGACATGATTTTTGAGTCTGCAGCAGCTAGATCATTCGCACATCTGATGTGGTTGATTCGCAGAAATGCTTATAAATCTTGATTACTGCTCTAACAACCTAGGTACCATTCGAATATCATCATATACCAATATATTCCTGGACCTACATTATGGTGGCCAAATCACAAGCTTTTACACGTATAGTATAGTGTGTTTCATCTTTACAAGATCCTTTTTTTTAACCCTATCACCCCAACCACCTACACTATATTACATTTCCTGCTATACCTCCAATCTGTATCCAATTGAAACTACAGGCTACAACCCAACAATGCTCCTTCCAGGCAGTATATATATATGTTATTCACCCGGCCGTCCGGCAGGTGCTACAAATCTTCTGATGTGTGAGCAAATGAGCATTCAGGCCACAAAATCATGCAGAAGGGGTGACTGATCAAACCGTTGCCGTTGATCCATCTGGTTCATCGATTCATAGTCCGAAGCCGCCACACTGACACCAAGAGGAGCAGTGGCATTGTAGATGTCATCGTCTCCAACACCGACACCGGGGAAGCTCTGCTGGGCGTTCGGAACCGAGAGGCTGCTGCTGGAGTGCTGCAGACCCAGGGTGAGCGACACATTGCCGTTCCCGTACCTCCCAAGCTCCGCCAGGTGGTACGCCATGAACCTGGCGTTCTCATCTTGGTGCTGCGCCATGGCATTGTGGAGGAGGACGCCACCGTCTGCTTCATTTGATCGTTGGTCCTTCAGCATCAGGTTCATGAAGCTGTCGTCAGGGTTCGGCTCGTTCTGGAATCCCGTGGGTGCTCCACCGACGTTCATGGTCCTCATGCTGGCTCCTGACTCGCTCAGCTGGCTGCCCTCACAGACCCGAGGCGTAGAACTTCTCAGGTCCTCCTTGTCTTCAGAAGATGCCATTTTGCCCTTGCTTCTCGGCGCGTTGTCAGAGGAAGAATTGGAGTCTTGCTCGATATCTCCAACCTCTTCTTTGTACATGTCCTCGATCATAGGTTTCCAGAGGCGGACACGGGCGTTGATGAACCAGTTTGAAATCTGGAGAGGCATGAAAGTACAGTCAGACTAGAGATATTGAATAGTAAAATCCAAATAACTTATGCAGGAGACATTAGTCTAGTAAAAAGGCATGTTATCCTTTGTAAAGATGCATCGATGAAATCATACAAGTAGCAACAGTTTCACAATAGGAACGTCAGAGGCAAGGATTTTGCTGAACAGCCTCTGGCATCTGATTACATTTTGAGGCGCATTCAGCATTACTATAACAGCTGCTATGCACATGTGGACTGGAATATAGACCATGAAAAATATGAATAAGATACATTACCTGACTCCTTGTCAAGCCTGTTTGCCTTGCTAGCATCAATTTTTCAGAATCCTTAGGGTACCTTCAAGACAATGTCATGACAGATAGTGAGGAACAAGAAAAAGAACACAAGGAATACTGAATAAAGCGCCACAGTGGAAGCTGCTTACGGGTGAAGGAAATGTTCAAAGAGCCAAGCACGAAGAATTGTTACAGAATTTTCAGGAAGCCCTCTCTGTGGCCTCCAAGCATTTTGTGGGATCATTCCATACTGTTGGAAAGCTCGTTGTTGCCTTAGCTGTTGATCAATGTACCGGAGACGAGTTAGTTTGCCCTCCTTGCCGGATGAATTTTCCTCCTCCCCAAGCTTTTTCCTGATGACATTAATCTGATCATTGATAGCATCCTTCAGGCACCGGAAGTGTCGTGAGATTGTCTGGAGAGCAACTGCAGTGTAAGGCTTGGCAGCTCCAGGTCCAGCTACCATATCAAAAGACGAAACCACACTTTGCATTTGGTGGTAGTAGTGCTTGTATTTCCGGTCCACCTGGAATATGTTTCCTCAGAATTAAATGGTTGTTATATACAAGTAAATAAACGTTTTATCCAAAGTCTTACAGGATGAACTCTACGAATCCATGTTTTAATCTCATTAGCTATGAAATGCTGTATATACAGTAAAAAAAGAAGTGATGTTGACTATTGCAGTTTTATTGCAAAAGAAAAGCACGTGATAGTGGACAAGTAGTGTCACCCACCTCATCCAACATTGCCATCAGCTTTGCCATCTTGTTCTGAAGCTCTTGCTTCTCAGCAGTAGAAAGCTCCGGTGCTGCATTGGCACCAGATTCCTGCAGATTAGAGGACTCACCCTCACTTTTTGGCACTCCCTCGGCCTCTTTGCCATCCGTCTTTCCTGCTTCGACTTGCTCTTTCTGGGCTTTCTGCTTAATGTTCTTCCAAACGTTCACAACTTCATCAAGTAGCTCTTGTGCTGCTTTCAGATACCTTGAATTCCGGATTGCCCGTGAGGACTCAGACTGCATACTCTTCATTCGGATGTCATCGACTCGAAGACTGTCATGGTAAGAGTGCGGCGACAACATATCTGGTTTGACAGACCAGTATGGCATGGAAGGTGACAGGATTTGTGTGTTGAGGCTGAGAGATAAACCTTGGCCTTGCACTGAGGGAATGTTCGACGAGCCGTGGTTGTTCAGAACACCAAAATCAAGCTGTATACCATTTTGGGCATCATCGTGGATGAGATCAGCTGTACTGCTCTGTGAACCATCCATCATATGCATCAACATCTCGTTCTTCATATCTTTGACTAGGCTGAAAGAGCGCTGCCCCTGGTGGGAACCAAGCATGTCAGACTCCCTTGCAGATGAGTCTTGGGACATCACTGAAGGATGGCCGGGTTCAGGCATCTCCATGCAATTCTGCTGGGACTGTAGAATGCCACTGAACTCTGTGTATGGTCCAGAAGCTGGATTGTTAAGATAGAGCAAGTTCCCTAGAGCCGACGGCATCGGATAGGATGCATTGCCGGGGTCTCTAGAATACATGTTCTGTGAGTCCCTTTCACTGCCCTGGCTAGAGTAATAAGTAGCCATCATACAGTTCTGCCCGCTCGCTGATCAAGACTACTGCAAAAGATACTGCCTATGAAGAACCACCTTGGAAATTGACTGATGAATCAAGTTTCAGCAGCCGACAGAAACCTTTTGCTTACAGCTTTCCTGAAATTGAGTGAAAGTGGCTTTTAATAAAAATTCAAGATCGATAAGGTTCTTTGCAAAGCAGTTCAGTGAAACAGAAATGAATTCAACAGAAACTTTGTTCGCAAAAGGGTTTAATACAAAATTTGCTGTAGAAGTGAGAACATATGGACTCAAAATTCGATGAGCGGATTGGCAGGCTAGAGGCACAGGTGGTCCTCTTCCACTTTTAGATTGGATCGAGAGCACTGCCTCCGTTATCATGATAAACAAGAATATATGCTTGTGAATTCCATTTGTTATACCAAGACAAACAATCACACGTCACAAGAAACCAAAATCAAATAACTGGGCCAATATCCTTCAGAAACATGGCTGGATATAAACTATATCTCTATGGAAAGCGCAGTGTCCAAAGGAGAATTGAACGAATAGTTTTTTGGGGTATGGAAAACAGACTCTTGAGACAGTAAGTGCTCATTTCTATGTAGTACCTTGTTTAATCAATAGACTGAGAGTCCTCAAAGATGCTTCACGGGCGTGTTACCAATTCGAACTAAGCCTGATCAATCTGGGAGAAGAGATAAAACTGCTTAGCCAGTTGAGGCAAAAAGAAAATCTTTCTAGTAGAGACTATTTATTACAGCATAAAAGTGGGTGAAACCAGAAGAGAACTTCAAGGCAAAAAAAACTTTGCTGTTACAAGCTCGTACCAGTACTAGAGAACAAAAGAAGCAGTTAATTCTGATGAAAAGACGTGAGATTTCCTTGGTCGAAAAGGCACTTGGGGTGCAGTAGTTCCAACACAGCACAAGAAGTACCACAAGAAAGGTTAGGAGTAAAGGGAACAGAGCTTTAAGAGATTGGCTTTCATTCATGCAAACATCCAAAGAGGAACGAGGAAAACTTGTAGAATTCAGTCATAAATCCAACTCCAAAGGACCAACAAGTTCAAATTATTAACCAAGATACCCAACGAAACGAGTGGGTTGCTAGTTGGAGAAGAGGACGCTAGGAACAGAGAATTCAAAAGGAATCGGATATGTGGTTCACGAGCATCAGTAGTAGTTGGTAGAGCAAGAAAGAGAAGAACTTTGGTGAGCGCATGTCACCTCAATGTCAAAAAGGAGCATCTTTTCTCCTTGGGAGCTTTGGATTTTACAAGAAACCCCAACACCAGCACAAGAAAATATCAGCTTATCACCCGTATACGTGTCCAACTAAAAGCAGAGCTCAATCTTTTCTCCAAATTCATAAAGAAACAGCAGCACCCTACCAACTCTGCTAATCCAAGGAAGCAAGAGCAGCCCGGGAATCGAAGAACAGCAAGCAAGAGAACCAGAATTCAGAGAAATTTTCATCGGCGAACCAGAGAAAAGAAATTCGTCTGCTCCTGCTGCTGCAGCAGCATGGAGCCATGGAGGAGGTGCAGATGGTACAAGGCGAGACAATAAGAAAATGGGAGGGAAGACGAGCTGGACCTGAAGGTGTGGCGTGCTCCTCTCATGAGGAGCTATGGAGGAGCAGGCAACAAGGCAGTCAAGGATTGCCTCCACAGCAAAGCTGATCTTGTTGAGGCTGAGGGTCGAGGGGAGGGGAAGAAGGGGAGAGCTGAGAAAGATAATCAATCCTCCCAATATGGGGACAAAATCAGATCCTTCCCAGGATAAAATAACAAGTCCAGAAAGAAAAAGGAGCCAGCTCCCTTCCCTTCTCTCTCTGTTTCTCCCTCCTCTCCACCTCCTCTGCAGCCAGCTAGAGTCTGAGCTCCCTCCTTCCCTCTCCTCCCTGAGTGATATGGAAAAGGGTGGGAGAAGAAGCTGAAGCTCTGCTTGGCTAGCAGCACCCACTAACAACAGCACCAAATATGGAATAATGCGTGCCTCCCTCCAAAAAAAAAAGTTTTTCCTCCTTTTATTAAATGAATTGGTTGCTGTTGGGCTGAGCAGGCCAGGATTACACTGCCTTTAACTAACCCCCTTCCCTACTGTTTGCAGCTTGGAGTTATTTGCTGGTGTAACCACCACAGGAGTAGGAGCCCTCGGCAGCTACTTGCCGAGTTGTTTCTTTACGACAAAGCCTAGGCATCTCTCATTTTCTCTCTATCTATCCAGCTCCAGCAGCACATCTCCTCTTAGCAATAGTAACCCTTGGGCTGCCAGCTTATTTAGGTGGATTTGTCTTGTGCAATAAAAACAAAATTATTTACTTACTGATTCAAAGATGAAAACCTGCAGATTGCATTGGAAATTACTAATGACTTCCATCAGTGCTCCTAGTGCATCTGGCTTTTCGGGGTTTTGATGCCAGCTAGCTGATGGGCAAGATACGCAGAATCATGAGATCATTTGAGGACAAAGGCATGGAGGCAAGGGGATTTATCACGTGTGACATCAACGCCCCAATGAGAGAACCCCAAAACAATTAGTGGTGGGGGCCAGCCGGCCAGGCCATCTCTTGCATTGCCTCCTGGGTGGTTCATGTGGTCCACGAGCTTACGCGATAGCACGGGTCCACCAACCACCACACCACCCCACTCCCCCCAATTTCTTTCTGCACCAAATTGCAGAGCTGGCTTATTAGCCGCACAATATTGACGCAATGTTGAATCGGAGCTTACTAGTAGTAATTAGCATATGGGAACATGCACCACCCAGCAGCTGCATTGAACATTAACAAATTCACATGTTATATATGCAAATAAATTAAAGGGGGGATATTCCAAAGACCCAAAAAAAAAGCTACTAGAGCTTATCATGAATACTACAACAAGAAAGGCAATAATATATATTCTTCAGGTGTGGGTCCAGTATATGTATATATATATTCTCGAATACATTTCTAGTATAGGTAGAAAGAAAAGGTGATGCAATATCACATACTACAGAAGAGTCACCTATCAATTCTGCCCTTCTGCCCCTAACTATTACTATTACTAGATAGTTTTCACCAATTAACTTTCAGTGAAGTCATATAAGTGAAATCCTAGCATCACTTTTTTTTACCAGTTATCACACATCGTTTTAGCAATGATACCTATATTTAATGACCTTAGCACACGTGAACTATAACTTGGACATAATCCCAAGGCAACGGATATGATGAACCAGGACAGAGATATAGCGCTAATTAAGTACAGTTAACAGTGGATGATTTGGTAACCTCTCTTCAAATCAAAGGTTGCATGGGGATGGGGCTTGCTATGCACACGTTGAGGTTGGGAGTGGGTACTGTGGTTAGGGATGGTCAGATGGACGGATGGATGGATGGATGGATGCTCTTCATCTCATCTCCCAAGCTAACAACCAGTGGGTGGACCTAATATAAAAACAATCTATCCAGCCTTGTCTTAGACTTTAAATTACAAATCCATCCATCCACCCCCTACCTCTACCTGTAGTCTGTAGTGAGTGAGTGCATGTCTCCCTTTTTATCCTACTGGCTACTTCTACAATCTACTACCCCATGTCCCCATCTTTTTTACTTTCATGTAACCACCCACTAATTAACCTCTTTTTCACTTTTTAGCTTGCTTCCTTGTGGGGAGGGTATGCATGTAGCATATTATAAAACATGACAGTTCAATCAAATATCTGGTAAAGATGAGCAATCCCAAATTTGTTACAGGAATTATTATTTTCAAGCGGCTCTGGTAAAAGCCTGGCTCTTGATAACCTCACCATCGCCTGAACAATCAGGTCACAGAAGTCTTCAAAATAAAGAAAAAATCATCCAGTTGTTTCTATGGTATATTGTTACTTGTTAAGGTGAAGAAGATTAAATATATATGATTATTTTCAGTACTGACCACTTACAAAACAGCACATTAAAACACACAGAGTAATAAGCAAATAATTGAATAATATGCAATAAGGATGACAAATCTTATATATCTATGGTGCCTTGTTAGACCAGAGAAACACTTTGATTGGATGTTTTGTTTTTCAAGGAAAACCGATGCCTCTTACAAGTTGAAGCCAGTTCCAGCAACCATCTGCCATTGATATCATATTCAAATGAGTGGGTTTTAGATAAAATTATCAGCATGATTATTTTGATCGCTAACTTGTACTTTGGATGCCTTGGTAAGCTCTCCTTTTGGTGTAACTAATGGCTGCTTATTAGGGTTTCTTAATTATACAGGCTATACATACCCAAGAACATCCATGAAACTGCCAATCAGTTTCCACCTGTACTAAATTGTAGACTAAATTATACCATAGAGAAACATAAATTCGCTCGATTATAAGACAAGACGATATAATCTAGTTGTCAAAGAGTTCTGTATACCTTATGGAGGCACTATTCTACTATTGATCTACATATGTCTCAAACTTATGGTAGGTACTATCGATCTATGTTTCAAGATTGCATTGTTGCATACTTTCGGTGACAAGCTGGATCTGTCATCAATCAAATAAAATCAAATAAAAAGAAGGTGCAGAGTATAAAGGGGGACTAAAAATTTGCAATGAGCACATTATATACACAGCTCTTTGATTAGCTAAGCTGTTGCTGATATCGCGGTGACGTTGGTGCTCAATTATTATTATTAGCCAGACCACACAATGGTAGGCAAGTAGGAGTTGCTGTCATGGTCCTTGAATTTAGTGTGTGGGGGCTCTTGATCTGTTCCTGCTTGCTTACTCAGCCTTCTTCCCTCAACCATTTCTTTATTCCTAGCGCATTTGTATTTGTCTCCATATTATATGTGTCTTCCTCTTTGATTGCTTTCAACCACAGAAGCTTCTCTTTGAATTAGGTGCCTAGGGAACGCCACGTGTTTGCTGCTTACCGGACAAACCAACCTTGTCCGCTTTTAGTACTATTGTTAGTCTCCGTAATCAGCGATTTAATTAAATTACTATAAACTTACCAGCTGATCTAGACCTCCTTGTTGGTTTGGTTTCCATGTGCGAAGCAAATCTTGTTCCATGATATGCCCCAGACAGATCCTCACATAAGAATCACAGAGCCTACACATGCATGAATAATTAATTGTCTTGGGGATATGCTTTCTTTTATTATCCATGGTAATTAATTATTATTTCGTTCACCTTATTAGCATATCTACTGGCTTGCTATATAAATGTTTAATGTGAAGAGAACTGGATGATGAACAGAAAACGAATTTATTAATTAAATTGTGCAAGCAATTTGCTCCTTTTTCCTCATCATTTTTACTACTCTAGTGTTCAAATTGAAGAGAAGAGAAAGCACGGCACGCAGCATGCTACATACAAACATCTCGTTTGATTCATATGCTGTGTAAGTTTGTGAATGGTTCCGGTGATGTGTAACACACGGTATAGACAAGGACACTAAAAAACCCGCGATAAAAATCAAAAGTCCACATAAGAATAACTTAGATTGACCCAACCCAACTGGATCACCATCATGGTGGTATACATTATTTTCTGCCATCTTAACCATATGTAATCACTCAAACAACCAGCAGTTATATACTGCCATAAAATAAAATGGCTTGTAAGCCGGAGGATCAGAAGGCTCTAAAGAATGCACTGATTGTGCTCTTATTTTACGGCACACCTGGACAAACAGGTCTTGTCAAATGCTGGCTAAACAAATGCTTAAGTGTTTGTGCCACACAAGCAAGATCCACTTCTTTATTTGCCTGCTACTATTAACTAGTACAGCGGAAATTTCTTCCCGAGGAATTATTTGTCTTGTTTAATTCAGCTTGGCAGTTCTAGGTGAGGGTATATCCAATTATTATCCATCTCTGAATAGGAAGAGAACAATTAAGGATCTTAGACTGTGTCAAACACTTAAATATATGTCCAAACTAAACAACACTGTGGATATATTATATACCAAAAGAAGAGTGATCAAAAGGCTAATGACCATAGCTATAGTGTGAACTTGTTCTTTTTTTAGCATCTGATCCTTCCATCAATGGCACCATACTCCTTTATTATTCCATCAAGATTAATTAATTAATTTTGCCTAGATGTGAACAAATTAAATGGTCCATAAAAACTGAATAATTAAGCTAATAACTACCTTGATTTCCCAAAAATACATGCATGGCAGCAGTACCATCATCGGCTAATTATATTAGTTTCACCAACTTTTAGCATCATGTACATACTATAAATAAACTACGATCCAAATAATGTACTTGGCAAAATAGCAAAGAATTGGAATTGTTTTCAGCTTTTCAAAAAGTGAATTGCCATACTTAGGCATTGTCACCATCTACTTTGCTCACCTTAAAAAATATATTTTTGAAAGGGAGATATGCATGGAAGCAGGAAGCCGGGCCGGCCGGATGAAGGGCCTTTTGATGACCCCATCATGATTGGTGCCCGCTACTATACATTCCCGTCCATCGATGCGCACCTATATATCCATATAAGCTGGCAAGTGTTAAGTTTCAGGTGTTAGAACAGCTACTAGAAAGCAGTATATATCATGGTGCGTGTACATGTCAATAATCATGGATGAAATGGACCTAACAATTCGGCGTCTCTGTCGGTCGCCAGCACGGATGGGGATGCATGCATTTTGGGCACAAGATAAAACTATGTGGAAAAGTTGTTGCTTGTGTTTGGATAGAGACCAAGATGACAAGTTCCGGCAGTTCTTAGGCTTATTAGACAAACAAAACAGCTAGCTTTTTTCGTTGCACCGACGGTGATAGGTATGATGCATGCAAGCATGTGAACGCAAGGCAAACGACTGAACCATCAACCCGATAGCAGGGTGCAGAGCTATCCTTGTTCATATCACTATATCAGTCAGCAGTAATAAGCCAGGAAATGCAGCGCATTGCATGACCCCTGACGAAGTTTTCAGACCCAAACCAGACATCCCACTCGATCGATCTCTATCTATCCTGCTTATTTTTCTCTTTTGCAACAAGCACATCACTTTAAGTCGTTAACTACTAATATATGTATGCTACTCATGGAACCAGAATATATTGTTTGATAACTTAAAAGGGCAACAGAATTAACTTCCTAACACTTATTTAATTGTAACAGAAGCATTGTGTAAGCATGTGAGGCTGTGGTCAGCTCACCAGCAAGATAGAACATGCATTCCATTGCCATTACACTCACAAACACAAGGCTGCTGCCCTGCATATTATATAGCAGCGGTGCCCTACACTACTGTACAGGCAGCAAGTAGCACTGCCTTGCAAAGGAGAAAGGACAAGGAGGAACCCTAGGCGCTTTGCACTTTTACACTGGTCAAAGCTTCCCTCTTTGTCCAGAGCCAGGAAGGCAGGAACCTAGTAGGCAAGTACAGTGAAGCATATTACTATACACCAAGGAAGATATGGTGCCACTGTTGCTGTGCCCTGTCAGCATTTACTGCTCAACAAGATTGCCTTGCCTAGTCATCTATCTATCCTATCCGTGGCTAGTGTTTGCTATCATCATTAAACTTCATAGTCATAGCCTTTTGGTTGGAGTGGAGCAATTGGTTCCTTGGTTATTGCACACATTTGGCACCTACTCCCTCCGTCCCTTTTTATTTGTCGCCGTGGAATGCGTGCCATAAGTTTGACTTGATTTATAGAAAATACGTACAATATTTATATCTCTAAATAATTTTATTAAAAAACTAGATTCAAAGATCTTTCCGATGATATTAATTATGATACTAATCGATGATATTTATTATTTATTAAAATTGCCGGCATTTATGTCTCGGTAAGCGGCGACAAATAAAAAAAGGACGGAGAGAGTACCACAGTTCCATTCCTACATGTGAAATTGCTCACCGGACATTTTTCAGGTTCTATGAGTGGTGTGAAACAAATTGGTCACCAAACATTTCAAGGACAAGGACAATGTTCTAAAAACCAAGGAAAACGCACAGGCATCCAAATTCAGCTTTGATCCGCTGGGTATCTGGATAATGTGGCATCTATGGGGATCCAATGGGCATTTAAACGCCACAGTTTTCAGTTGGTCTAAGGCGAAATAGCCGCTTTGACCCCTCAACTATCGGCGAAGGCTCAAATTGGTCCCTGAACTACGAAAACGGCCACTTTGGCCCTTAATCTTATGATTTTCAACTCAATCTCATCCATTTGCCTATTTTACTGGACACGTGGATATATGAACACACGAAAAGTCGATGCTGCCCCTCCCTAATTTCTTCTCCTACTAGCTGCTCACGGCGTTTCTCTCCGTTCTTTCCTTCCTCTTGTTTTCTCCATGGCGGCTAGACAAATAGGTTACGGTTTCGACTTGGGAAGGATAACTGTGGTGTCGCATCCTTCTCTTGTGGAGGCACACCCCATCTATTGGTGGAGGCGCACCCTTCTACTAGCTCATCTACAGCAACGACGCAGGCAACGGAGTGGATGTGCAGCAATAGGTGAGTGGCACTTTTTTGATTGTGCAATTGGATTTGATTTTCTTGTAGGCTGTTGGAATTTTGCCATATAGCTATGGCAGCCACGAGGTAAAGAAAATAGGGAGGGGCAAATTCGGCTTTTTTGCATGCCCTCTATCCACGTGGTGAGCAATCATGGTGAATGAATGAGATTGAACCTGAATCAAAAAATTAGAGGCCAAAGTGAATGTTTTGATAGTTCGGGGGGCCACATTGAGCCTTGTGTGATAGTTGAGGGGCCAAGTTGGCTATTTCGCCTTGGTCTAATTAATATAGTATTGTCTATTCAGAAACCACTATTATTTGGCTGTTTCTTAATAGAAACCTTATAATCAGGTTTCATTTTATCTCTGAAAGGAACAATGCATAAATAACTTGGCTTTGCAATTTGTACATGTAGGAGTGTATCAGTTCATCAGGGAAAAATATTTTGAAACCAGAAACAGGGTTCTTCAAGTGCAGGTAACAGAAAACCTTGTGTATTTATGTACCCACCAGACCTTTTGCAGAAGTCAGTTTAGCTGATCAGAGAAGAGGATGCAGACGCACACTAATGGACAGCTTTTGCTCTGTTCATGGCAACATTCTGTTATGTGGAGGAGGAGAGGAGGAAAAGGAATATTAGCAGCAGGTAAGCTACAGTATGATCCATTGCAAAATCTGACGCACTGCAGCTTGTGTGGCTCCTAGACCTGGTACTGGCAGACAATGCAGAGAAGAAAAGGTTGCATTGATACAGAGATCCTGACTGGTTCACGGGTCCCAATTGACACAATCAATGGGCCCGTGCGGACTACTCCCTCCGTCCCAAATAAAATCTGCCGCCGCTTCCTTAAAACAAATCCGATAATTTTTATAAATAATAAATATTATCGATTAGTTCATAGTTAGTATCATCGGAAAGATCCCAAAATTATTCAGAGATATAAATATTACAATTTTCTCAAATGGGCCCGTGACATTTAATTTGGGACGGAGTCTAGTCTGAGCACGTACCAGCTATAACACTGCTCTATAAGCTACCTACTGTAGGCAGCTAACCACATAGGAGTAGGCATGCAGAGGCCAGGCATACCATGTGTAGATTCAGCAAGGCCAGGCACCAGCATGATAGGGGTTCACTGCATGCATGCATAGGCAGAGAAATGGACAGGCCAATATCACAAATCTCCTCTCTCTACAAGGCTAGCTACAATGGAAAAACATGTCTGCAGCCTAGCCACACATTCATCCAAATACATGATTATGAAGAGGCAGGTGAGAAGAATTACCAAAGCCGGCCATGAATTGTTTATGTGATGAATTTATTATACCTTGCATGATTAGGTAACTGCTAAACTGTCCAGAGCTACAATTAGATGGAGCATCTACTAGGCAAGGCTCTGATCATGCTACCCTTCTCTCAGCTCGTTTGTTTGGATATTAGCGAGCTAGCTATAGCTAAGAGTTTATATTAATTGTCCATTTGTCGATGACGGCCAGGTCTAGCTAATGTTCTTTTGCAACTTTGCTAGGAACTATAATCAAGTGTGTATGTGTAGCGTTTGGTTTTGACCAAAAGTGTGTGTATGAGCTTGCACAAGACCTTTGATTATTAAAACAGTTGCCAGCCCGGCGGCCCCGGCCCGTGCGTCATCTTTAACATATCATGTTCTTCACGTATGTTCGAGGGAGGCAACCACCGTGTATAATCTGGTAATTATTAAACATGTACACAGCTCCCGGCCCAGGGCTTTTTAAATGTCTACAGTTTGGATACGTAACCATGGATGCGAATACGTAACCACGGATGCGAACCAAAAGTCGGCAAACTAATTAATCCTCGGTCCTAGGATCTGAAGATCTGGTATACAATCAAAAAAAAGAAATAATATAACATCAAAATAATATAACATCAGTTTCATCAATATTTGGAAGAATCTCAAGGAAAACAGTATTGTGATATATTCTGCACGCAACATGTGTACATTATTTCAGGATTAAAAGTGTGCGACTCTCCAAATTGTGTAAGCTCTGTGGCTGTATGACTCGAGAGGATCGGATAAGCAGCTAACTCAGACGACGACCTTTAAATTCAGGATAAGCAGCAGTTAGCAGTACTATAGTACTGTGTGGTCGTCAGCCTTGGTGACTAATTAACAAGTGCATATGTAGCACCGTGGACTGCAGGATAATGACCTCTCACTTGTACAGTGTTATTATTGGCACTTTGTTCCAAGCTTCCGACGCAAAAGGCATCAGTGCTTTGCTCTTTCTCAGATAGGTTCGAGACCTAGGGGTTGATTAATTATTACTTCGTTGTGAAAAGCATGCTCAATTTTTAGTGCTTGTAGTCCGGTCTTATATACACCTCTTGAGTTTTTATTTAAATTGACAGGAAAACTAGAACAGTTGCGGTTTAAGTACAGTACTGCAAATCTTAGCCGGTGTATTTGTAATATATATATCGTACAGGAATTCGTTGGGGTTTAAGTATGCTAGAGAATATGCAAGCATGGGCCACAAAAAGACGATGGAGCTAGCTCTTGTGCTTTTTCTAGGACAGTAGGACAGAGTACAGTGTTTTTTTCTAAAGATCGGACAGAGTACAGTGTTGTCTGTTGTATAAGGAAATCAGCAGTAGGAGCCCCAATCACAACGACCGATGAGCACACCTACTAGAAAACCAGTACTACAGTTAAGAGATGGAAAAAAAGGCCATGCAAACAGCTCCATCATACCATATCAGTCTAGACACCAGGGGGATTATATTATCTTAGCCAATATAATTTAATATAATCCTGACTGCTTTTTCTTGAACGAACCAATTAATCCTGATTGAAAACTTTAGTAGTTGTCAGTTTGTTATTGTTCCAGCTTGTCTAGTCTGAGAGAAACAAATATCATTACTACGACGATAGATGCCTGATTGCCTGTTAAGCCATCTAGGAGGTGATTATGAATGCGTTTATATATGATGATGACCTTATTGCCGCAGCTAGTCGTATGGACCATAGCCAGCCGGCCAGCCGGCCCCCTTGCCCTTAACTTGGCGTGAGGGAACCGATCACCATTAGCTGCCTAGATAGAGCGTGGAAAATACTGCATGTGGTCCGTGCTTGTCTCAATTATTGACAAGAATCTAGCTGCACCAGAACATAAGCCTCATCCATCTTCTTTCTCAAGCGAAAAGGAAAAGGGAAAGTGAAAGGAGAGGCATTGGTCAAAGCTAAAATCATCATGGGATGGCCAAGCCTTACAGTTAAGCCCATCTGGCCCACTAACTCTGGAATGATCACATTTCATTATCCTCCCTTTATTCCCATTTTTGTGTCATTTACTATACTACTAGTTATTTTGTTTTAATTTTAGTTGCGTTGGTGGGTTAATTGTCTCACGTTTGGTTCTGTTTGCACGTATTGCAGAGACAAAAGGCTAATTACCATCCTAATGCAGTAAATAAATATTCAAAATTTCGCTCAAAAGTAATGAATGTTCAAGAATGAGGTAGCAGTACCTTGTTGAGTTGTGCTGTATCAGCCTACCAGCAGAGTGAAAAGAGGAATCCATGTGGACAGGTCGTTTCTTCTGTTCGTCACTGAGGATTAGTACAAGACAAGATTGCGGAATCCATGTAGAATGCTGAATGCACATAGCTTTTTGGCAAAAAAAAAAAAAACCTGAACCTTAGCATGTAAAGCATTGCGGGGGAGTGAAGTGGTTCAGCTCCAGGGACATGCAAAAGCCAAGATAAAGCATGCAGTCCGAATCATTGCAAAGCATCTTAGGAAATCCAGCTTCAGTTTCCATAGCAATCCGTGTTGACTGCAGCCCAGTTCTTGCTTCTTGGTCCCTTCTCCCCCCAAACCTTTGCAGGGGAGTACTCCATGACAGTGACTGTCGCTGTATGTATGTTGTGAACTCGTGATTCAGAACATTGATGCTGGCCCTGTACTTCATTCATATTCATATATAATTTAGCACCACGAAATATCACAGAACAAACAGTGTGGCGTCAGCTTCAGGGACATGTGACAAAAAAACTGAAGCTGCCATTTCGTGCCATGTAATGTACCTTCGTCTGATAAAAATCTCATCGTTTCAGAGAAACAAAATCGCATAAAGATTCTCCGTGGCCAGCAGCGCATGCATGCCCCAATACCAAGACCTGCGGTAGCTGCCAAAGGCCAAACAATGCATTCTCGTCTCATCTCGTGCATGGACAAGGAACAGGAGAGGAGAGCAGAAATTCTTGACGGTGGTGGATGGAGTTGCCCACCTGCATCAACGAACAATGAATGACGCGACGCCTTGAGTGATGAGCGCCACAAGAGTGTGCAGGCTGTAGGCCCGGCCTCGAGCAAGTTTCCACGCGAGATGCTTTGCTCCCATTTGTCCACCTAGCTGCATGCAGTGCAGACGAGAGAATGAGAGATGCTTCTGCTAAATCACCGAATCGGTCACAGCCACCTGTTCCTGTTTGTTATTAATTGCGATTCTTTTTGAATGGAAAAAAAATTCAGAACATGTCATTCTCATTTCAGGGACCAACCAGGGAGGAGGAGGAGGCATACTATGATAGAGTCAACAGTTGCAGTTGTTTGTTCAGAATTAATTCGTCACTACCATCTGAAATTCTGAGACGCGTGCAGATTAGATTGAAACAGATGTGCCAGCACAGCACGGAGTGCTGTCAACTGGATCAATGCAGCATCATATCGATCGATCGATCGACGTGCTTGCTGGAGAAGGAAAAAAACAGAACCTTGGACAGGGTTTCAGATTAGCATCACCACTACTGCATTTGGCATTATTGCTTTCTGCAGCACGGAGGCCTAACCTAACGGCGAAGCGAACCAAGGGAAGGAAAGAGACGTGGCGGGCGCCCTGGCCTCACCTCGGACCGGCCTTCCATCGCCAAGGGTCTGGTGGGATAATCGCTGGCCGTCTCCGGCGATCCCTCGAGCCCCATCTCCTCCCTTCCCTTCCCTCCGCCGCCGCCGCTCGCCGGCACTCCGACTTGTGGAAAGATTCGCCGTACAGCGATCTCCTATCACGCTCGATCTGAGCCGCACATCTGCAATCGGACGTCTCACGGATTCTTTTCTTTTTTTTTAAAAAAAAAGCTTGCAGCAACTCTGTCTCTCATCTCAATCCAATAACAATACAGTATTCTGCTTACTACCGACTTGATCTATTAGATCTAAAAATTAGCTAGCCAATAGCTTCTAATTTTTCTGCAGGGTTGTTCAAATCCACCTTTAATATATGATTATATGTGCATATGAACTATTACTATTAGCAACTTCGAACAACTAATAGGAAGCAACCCTCTAACTAATAGTATTAACATATTTATTAGCAGACATGTTTTGATCCACTAATACTAATTTTAGGTGCTAATTTTTAGTGCTACAGAATCAAGTCATATCTAAGAGACAAGAGAAAGTCTAGAAACAACAGAAACTGGGTTAAGAGGTCCCACTCCAAACAACCACAGGAGGCACCACACAACAACAAACAACCAAAGATAGACTTACACCAAACTAGTGTCCTTCTCGATGACTTCCTTCAATTCAAATTCACTTGCAATGCTCTTTTGAATTACTTCCTCCATTCTATAATTTATAAAATATTTTGGCTTTTCTAGATATATATAATTTGATTAGCCAAATATTTAGATATACACTATGCCTACATGTATAAAACAATGTATCTAGAAAAGTCTAAAGTGCCTTCTAACTTGAAGTGGAGGGAGTATTTTTTTTTTCTAAAGAAAAATGTTCCACTCTTTTAAAAAATTCCATATGATGTAAATGGCCAAACCAGTAAAACAAATTGTCATTGCATTTTTTTAATTTTTTTAATTTTTTCTTCTCACCAAGAGCTGATATACAATGAATCTTTCACATGTTGGCATCAGTGTTCCAAAGCCAACACTTGATGCCAAACAAGTTTGGCAACATTTTAAAGAAAAATGTTGCCACATCATTTAAAGTGCTTATGCGACAGCATTATTAAATATAAATAAAACTCTGATAAAATTCTCGCTGAGACTGATCTATGCGTGGTACATAATTTTCCGGGCGCTTTTCTGTCAAGCTGTCAGAACTGTGCTTTATTGCCATTTCCCACCGTTACAAAGGTGGATGTGGATGCATTGAAGAGTCAGTCAGCTGCTAAACTTTTGTTCGTGCCCACGGTTTAGCATTCAGCTATTCTTGCCATGGCCAACGTAGTCGTAGGGCTCTTCTAAACTTGTTCAGGCCAGTGACTTTCCAACCCTCCAAGGTCTTTCGCATACTGACAGCGCCCAATTGACTTATGTGTGACGTGATCCAACGCTGAAGAAATTTTTCTCTCTTTTCGTTTATACAATACTGAACAAAATGCAGAAACTTGCCCTGCTGCAGGCCTGCTGCAGCTGTCGAGGGATATCACCGTCGTACTGCTTCTTGCACGATCGGATTCTCCGGATGCAAATCCAGGACGAGAAAAAAGTACTCATCTCCCGATCGATCATCCCTTCAACTTCATCCCAAAGCCACCCCTCAGTACAAGACATACACACATACACACAGCTGACCTGATTTCTCTCCGAGTGTACCTGCCAATGCCATTGAGAGTAAGGTAGTAATTCAGAAAGCTGAACTGATCGGTCCCCCTTCGTGTACCATGCACACTGCCTTCAATCCCACTTAACACTGACCTCGATCTGATCCGTGCATTCAAATTTCATAGTCCCAGGACCAGGATTCGTGCACGCAAATGCATCGACCCAGAACAGAAGCTATCTGATGGAGTGATGGCCTTCAGTATATATAATCAAATATTCCCTCCTGTCTGTCTACTGAATCCAGAGAGAGCTAGCTAGTAAGCAGTTCTAGCTATATTCTGCCATGTCGTTCAAGCTTCAGGCAGCAATGCCAAGCGAACTACACAGCGGCGAGATCAAGCCTCGGCGGTTTGATCTCACCATGTCAAGGAGGACGAGGAGGCCAGCAGCAACCTCGGCCACTAGCTGCCATGAACAAGATCATCATCATCTGGCAGTGGACGTGGAGGGATTGGGATTATTCCAGCCGGTGGTGGAACAGCCGGAGCGACAGGATCCTGATGGCCTCTTCTGCCTGTCGGATCATCTGCAGTCACGGCAACCTGAGCTGATGGATGCTCACTACCAAGAGCACGAGACGTCAGAACAGCAGCGCTCTGAAGACGCCACCAAGGAGAAGGACGATGAGAGCGAGGCGCAGCAGCACCAGCAGGAGGAGGAAGAGTGCCAAGATAACTCCCGTCGGTTCTCGCTGCAGGAGCTGATAGAGGACGAGGCCGTCGACGACGGCGGCGTGAAGGGCGCCGCCACCGGAGGCATGGAAGACAATGCTCCTGCTGCTGCTGCTGCTGCTGCGGGTGGTGGTGTTGGTGAAGTTTCAGAAGGAGCTGCTGCAGCAGCAGCAGGTGCGGAGAAGCGGCCTGCTGGACAGCAGGTGGCGGGAAGGAGGGTGATCGGAATCATGCGCCGCTACGTGAAGGTCCGGTCCATCAAGCCCAAGCGTGCGTCGCCGGAGAAGAACGTTGCGCCTGTATGCTGACGACGCGACGACGCTCAACTGTACCGTTCGCTGACGTTAGCGAAGTAAAGGTAAAAAAACAACGAACTGTGTAAATAAATTAATGAATTTGTTCATCTGCAAAACGCAAGTGTGATGCTGTGTTCTGTTCTGGTTAGTTGTTGACTGTAATTCAAGCATGTAATGTTGTCTGTTGAGAGTATATGACTGCTGGTGTTCATGAATCCTAATCGAGACGAGTATATGTAATGCTAACAAAAAGAAAAAAGCTTGCTGAACTTCTGCATTGCTCGGATGCTAACGAATATAGCACATGGGTTGCAAATTCAGAGAACTTGATATAATTAACATCATCCATCGACGGAAGTTTATTTAATCATAAACTGTTTTACATGCATGCTCTTATTTTATTCCTAAATGCAAGCCAACAGATGGCTACCTCTCAGCTCTCACTTTATTCAATCATAAACTGTTTTACATCAAGATGTCAGTGCGTTTTTAGTTTGGAAAAGCTTCCAGTCACCCTCATGCACAGACAGATCTGAGACCATCTTCCTCTCAGGAATCAGGATTGACTGGAAACTAACATCATGCTGATCCTCCCTCGCTGGGAAACTTGTCAAGGAAGGAAAGTATTTCTGAATTCACTCTCTCGGCCTCTTCTTGCTGGATGAAATGGTGTCCCTCAATGATTGAAACCTCAAGATCTGGAACATACTCCTTTAAAGCACCACTCTTGACGTACTTCTCAGTTCCGAAGGACTGCAGACCAACGTCGTTCTTGCTGAGTATGAATTTTGCAGGCACTGTGATTTTCGATCCAGTCCAAGGTGTAGTGAGTTTCCAGTTTCTGCAAAGGCCATATATACATCCCTTCAGTAACAGAGGCGCATCAGGTATGGAAATCAAACAGAAGGCATCAATGCAAAAAAGAGGACTGATGATACGGAAATTACGTTACAAGCATGCGGTAGTAGTTGAGGGGTCCTGTGAACCCAGTCTTCTCAAACTTTTTAGCAACTGTCCCAGTTCTTCCTCTGTTATCCAGGGAATTGGCGATGAAGGTGCCTGAAGAAAGTCTATGATCTCTACTCCAGGAGGAGCAAGTATTTCATCGATTTTCATGGCGTAGAACTTCTTTAGGACTGTCGCAATATCATAGCGAGCAAATGACCTTTCAGTTCTTCCTGGCTCCTGCGAGCATGTATTATTGTTGGAGTAAGATATTGTTGTGAATAGTAAAGACAGATCAAAACACTACAGGCTGTACTGCTTTAGCATGTAGTTGCATCCTGATATCCACGGAACCCTGCACCCCAGAAATGAAATTACAAGCTTGAAGCGAAAAGGCCAACTTGAATTTAGATCGAAGTGCTGCTCCTAATTTTTGTACCTATGATGCAGAGAAGATGAATAGCTAGTTCTGTTTCATGGACACAAGCTACTCTGTGATCCCAATTAAAAATGTCAACTGAAATTTCTTCTTCCCACTAATGACTGAGTTTAGAGAACACGAAGATTCAAGCGAACATTTATAGTAAGCAGCAATTTATATGGCAAACCTGCTTCAGCAAGAAAATGCATGTCTCTCAAGTCTGCAAACTATTATGTGTTGTCAGTTGCTAGTATGTTTTACAAAATAGTTAGAACTAGTTTATACCATTGCTTTTCATAGGAAGTGTGTAGGCATTGCATCCCACCAGAACTAAACAGCTAACTCGTGAAGCAACAAGACAAGGTCATAATGCGAATATTATCATCAACAGCTAATCCCGCTGACAATTCACTATGAACTGACGCAGACATTACAAGAAGTTCTGGTTACTAACAAGCTTACCTAATGCCGCTCAAATCTTCATTTGCTTCAAAATATATGCAGTTTTTTTTTTTTAATGTACAAAAATCCCATTCCTCGTAATCTTGTGACTAGGATATACTAGTAGCCCTGTTTGGATACCTTTGTTATCATAATAATCAGACTACATAATCGAATTTTGATCCAAACAGGATTGAATATATATAATGAATTATTATAATCAAACCTCTTGTTTACTATAACCACATAATCCAGGTGAGAAACTGAGAACAGGTTATAGGGGATTATGGGCGCCAAGTATCTAACATGCCTCAACCAATTGTCTAACGTGTCAAACTATAAAGGATAAGGTATGATTCTCTCCTTTTAACAAAGGGATAATCAATCATTATAATTTAGGGACCCAAGCACTCTGATTATTATAATCCTATGCATACATACAGATTAACCTAGCTGTGCTCCACAAAGGTCCTAACATAAAGAGGGGATTAAAAAACCAAAACAATTAAATAATTGGGTCAGTGAAAGGAAAAGAAATCTCCACCAGGAACTGATTGATGTAATAGCCATCGCCGAGAGGGACAAATTTGTCCGTCAACGGGCGAGGGCCGCGGGGGAAGTAGGGAATCCCCAGGACAACGGCGGCGCGCACCCGGTCCGGCCGGAACAGGCAGACGTGCCACGCCACCATCGCGCCCCAGTCATGCCCAACCACGAACACCTACAGATCCAACAGACACATGGCGGCGCGCGCAGCACAGCCCAAGTGGAAGCGCTTCAGTCACTCACGATCGTGAGGTGAGGAACAAGAGCATGGCCGGCGGAAAAAGGAAAACATAAAGGCGGCACCTTTGTGAGCTGGAGGTAGTCAAGGAGAGCGACCAAGTCGCCGACGATGTGGAGGATGGAGTAGTCGGCGGGGTCGGTGGGAACGGAGGAGTCGCCGTAACCACGGAGGTCGGGGGCCAGCGCGCGGAAGCCGCGGCCGGCGAGCGCGGCCATCTGGTGGCGCCAGGACAGCGAGAGCTCCGGGAAGCCGTGGATGAGGAGGACCGCCGGCCCGTCGGCGGGGCCTTGCTCGGCGACGTGGAGGGAAATGCCGTTCACATCCGCAGTCCAGTGCCGCACCTCGGCGGCGGCGGCGGCTTCGGCGTCCATGCTTTGCTGCTCTTGCTCTGCTAGACGCGCTACCTGCTCAATGAGTCCAACTCCAACAAGAGAAGAAAGGGATACGCACGGCCATTTGCATAAATACAAATTATCTGAACCTCCTGGCTCGTTCTGGATCACATGTTCCTTATGTGCACGCGTCGATTACACCATATATAAATGCAAATTATACAAATTATCTGAACCAAGTATTTTTGCCACATGCTCTTTTTATTCATCTATACAAGCAAGCCAGCAAACGGCTAGCAGACTAGCTCACATTTATTCGGCTCTTCAAGACCTTTTCAGTACAGAAAGAAATGGAGGCCCATCGTACACTATTTTTTTTGTCAGGTTCAACTGAGAGCGAAACATCAAGATGATGCCTCCTTGCTAGTAAACTTGACGAGGTAGGAAATCATCTCCGAATTCACCCTCTCTGCCTGCTCTTGCTGGAGAAAATGGTGGCCTTCAATGATGGTGACTTCAAGATCTGGAACCATGGACTTGAATTCCCCGCTCTTGATGTAGTTCCCAATCCCAAAGGACTGGACACCGATGTCCTTATCACCACCTATGAACTTCACAGGCACTGTAATCTTGGCTTCGTTCCAGGGTGCAAGAAGTCTCCAGTTCCTGCAGTTACCACACCTTACAACTAAATCACACACAGTGTAGTAAGGCAATAATTATTGAGACAAAATTAGGAAACAAGGTAAGGAAATTACGTCTCCCACATGCGGTAGTAGTTGAGTGGTCCAGTGAACCCAGACTTTTGAAACTTTTCAGCATACTGGCCCAGTTCTTCCTCACTGATCCAAGGAAGTGGTGAGGGAGATGCCTCGAGAAAGTCTATGATCTCCACTCCAGGAGGAGCACTGAGATGATCTATTTGAATGGAATATAACTTTTTTTAGGACTGTAGCAACATCGTAACGAGCAAATGCACTTTCTGCTCTTCCAGGCTCCTGCAAATATGAATCTTGTATTTTCAAACAGAGCACCAGACTATGGACTTGAAAGTTTATTTCCTAAATAAGAAGGTGAGCTGCTGCTTCATTCAAGTTTGATAATATAAGGTAAAACCAAGATTCAAACTTAAAATGCTAACTGAAATTTTACATTTCCCCCAATGGCTGAACTTAGAGAATGCTCTCAACCATATGCAGGTCTGGTACATAGCACAATCATATCTAAGCAAATACATATGTGCGTGTGATCTTACGAGGGTTCGTTAAAATGTTCTGCAAAGGAAGTTTGAAGGCATCACACATCAAATATAATCATATGATCAATCAAATCACCACACTTGGATAAAAACCAATCTTACAAATCTCTACAGTTACTGTTCAACTAGCTGCTACTCAAATCTTGAGCTGCATCAAATTATGTGTTTCCTATGGACTAATGTATTAGAGCAAGATTTTCGGTTCTGCGCAATCCAAAATAACGGCAAAAAGATTACGGCAATTTATTGATGGGTGCAAAATTAGGCAAAGTAGATAGCATGGTTGAGCCGGGCAAGAGAGGATCGGATCAGCACCTGGAACTGGTTTATGTAAAAGCCATCGCCAAATGCTGCGAAGACCTCCGTGATCGGGAGAGCCTGACGAGCGAAGTACGGTACCCCCAGAACGACGGCGGCGCGCACCCGGTCCGGCCGGAACAGGCAGAGGTGCCATGCCACCTGCGCGCCCCAGTCGTGCCCCACCACGAACACCTACGGATCCCATCCATGGCAGATGGCGGCGCGCCCAGCCCAAGAGGTTCAGTCAGTCACGAATCACGATGGTGAGGTGAGAAACAAGAGCACGGCAGCGGAAAGAAAAGGCGGCACCTTTGTGAGTTGGAGGTGGTCAAGAAGCGCCACGACGTCGCCGACGATGTGGAAGATGGAGTAGGCGGCGGGGTCGGACGGCGCGGAAGAGTCGCCGTAGCCGCGGAGGTCGGGGGCCAGCGCGCGGAACCCGCAGGCGGCGAGCGCGGCCATCTGGTGGCGCCACGACAGCCAGAGCTCCGGGAAGCCGTGGAGGAGGAGCACCGCCGGCCCATCCTCGGGGCCACGCTCAGCGACGTGGATGGAGACGCCGTTGACGTCAGCGTTCCAGTGCCGCACCTCGGCCGCGTCCATGCTCTGCTGCTTGCTTGTCTCGCCGGTCGCCGGTCGCCGGTCGCTGCTTTGTTTCCTCTGGTTTGGTTGCTATGTTGTCTGGTTGCTATGTTCGGTCAGTCAAATGTGCTCACTGTCCACGTTGCTCAGAAATGGCCAAAGGATAAATCATTTGCCAACTAATATACTCCCTCCGACCCTATAAATTTATCGTCATTAGTGTACGCATCATAAGTTTAACCTAATTTTAAAAACTAGATCAAAGATCCTTCCGATCATACTAATCGATGTATCTAGATTTTCGTTCTTCTGCACCACGTGATACCATGTCAACCTTTACAAGTCAACTCTAACGTTTGCAAGATGGAGCTTTTTTTGTTGGACAAGGTGCGAGCATAGTCGATATTTTTTGAACTAAGCATCTAGACAGTCGGAGTCGGCACATATGTTGTTGGCGCTATAGCAAACAGAGTCTGAAAACTGACTTCAATTTCCAGAACTGTAGCATTATTTCTGCTCTAGAAGCAATCAATCATCGAACTAGGAAATTTTCATTTACGCTTTGGAATACAGAGCAGGCCTCAACGACGACAGCAGCCAGCCATGAATTCTGCAACCAAGACTTCAACAGGCAGGATTTTAGATGGGTCATCTTGAGGGTAGGAACACAATTGCAGCTACTCAGCGTCAGGTTTACCCATTCCACTCTGATTTCAGCACGACCATAAGCAGAGAAAGAAAACCAGAATCCCAAATCCATGAGCGCACAAATAATTGGTGTGACAGAACTATCACAGAAGCGCAGCACTTCAAAGGGAAATGCATAAGCAGACTGCAGACTGATACAAAGGCACATTGAGCAAAACAAATCATAGTTAAACCTGGATATTCCTTTTGAGCTCGTTTCAATGATTCAGGCAGGGTACACTCTTGCTTATTCTATATTATATCATTGATGGTGATAATATATATTCTCAGACTCGACACATGTGTGCAACTCATTTACATACCACCACAGCAAGGTAAGCTTGGCAATCCAATAGAGGGGTGCTTAGAAATAGGCCTAAATCATCTCATCTCCCCTTGGAAGAGATATATCATGGTAAGGAAGGCTGACAGGCGATGCCATGGAGCTCATTACACTGTGTCGTCATGGAACCACCATCTAGTCTCCTTCGGAGACCTCCCGTTGCGGCAGTTCCTAACATAGCGGTCATTGTCCGCTGGGCGTTGCTGCAACCAATACATTATAACTAGTTAGAATCTGACTATGGAGTTAGGGCATTGAGGTTTTAATAGATCAGGTAGTAAGACTACGTGTTACCTTTGCTGGCGAACTAGACAACATAGACAGGATACTGATACAGACAGAGCTCACGGTCATCGCCGGTGACCATGAGTCATACAAAATATCTGCAGAAAAGGTAGCAGCAGGAAGTTGTTAATCACAAACCATGCAGGAAACTGTAGTCCATGGCCATCAAGGCTCCACCAACATTGTTTTCTTTCCCTTCAACATCTTAGAAAACTCATGGAATAAGACAATAGATCAATGGAAAACAGCAGAGAGTAAATTCTTAAAATGCAAATGTAAAGAGTCTAAATACTTCCATTTAGGCTCATCTATTACAAGGGAATTGGAGACCATGGCCAACAGAGCTGCAGATTTTTCATCTCTTTCACAAACTGAGAAAAATCTACTAAGGGTTGTTTGGCTGCACACAAATTCCACCTCAATCCCTCTCAACCACATGGATTGGGGTGTATTTGTGTGCAGCCAAACAAAGGTCATCAAAGAACTTGTGAAAACAATACGAACAGGGTAAATGCTCAAAATGTGAATGTGAATATCAATATGCTTCCTTTTACACTGAGTACAGATTTTCTAATGTAGAAGAGTAAGGTGACAACTGGTGCCGCTACACCGCTTAATGAACCATTTTCAGCTACATGAATTTCAGATCCATTGGCCACATCAACATAAATCATGATATATATAGCAACCAATGTATTTAAATCCTGGTGAAACATTATTTAAATGCTCAATATTTTCTTAATCATGTCCCCTCCACAACTGGAATTTAAAAGCGTTTTGCAAAGTTCACTAGGTTGTCGTCAGAGCAGGTAACTAAGGAAAACTGTACAAGAGGTCACTTAGCAATCACTGCTGAAAAGCACAGATTTCCATTCACATCTAGGCGTTGGGGTTTAGAGGTTTGTTGAGAGGGATGGCTCCAATGACAAAGCTCATAATTCTCAATTTCTACAATAGCATTGCTACAACAGGACATGCATGGCCAGGGTACTACTAAGTACGGAAGGTGGAGAAAATACATGGCAGTACGGAAGGTGGAGAAAATACATGGCTTAATCGCATACTATTGCATTGAACGCTGAAATTATGGGAACGAGAGAAAACAGTGATCTAAGCTATACAGGGCATACCGTTAGTCCATTATGAAGGAGAATTAATATTCAGGATTGTAATTACAATTAGCAACAGCTAATTTGTAGTTAAGATTTAGTAGCTACAATCTGTATAAGAAATGAGACAGTAAATGGCACAATTTAGCACAGAACAGATGAATGAGAGAATCTTGTACTAACAAATAAACAAGTCCATCAATGAGCCACTCCTATATCTACTTTCACATGCAGCATGTGATGGTTTGACATAGTATATGCATATATCATACCTTGTTCCCTTTGACTTGCTATCATTTGAAATAGTATATATTTAGAGCAAGGAACCAAGGACACAACCCATGTGGATACATTATAGTTAAATGTGAAGAATAATGCCAAAAACAACCTTTCACATAGCTACTTGAAAATTTTTATATGAATAATTGTTGATTTATTCCCCAATGTACTCAAATCTCATAGAATGCAAGTAATGATGAAACCCAAAGAACAAGCATTCAAGCCATAGAATAGTTAAGTAAATTAAAGAAGTATTCTACATTCAAGTCATAGAATAGTTAAGTAAATTAAAGAAGTATTCTGTCATTAATTCTGAAACTATATCTTCGCGTTAAGATGTTAGCCTGTCACCAACTATCCAATAGGTTAATGTGCTGAAAACATCTGCAAGTGCCAACCAACCTAACATGCTTCCCTGCCTAACACATTATCCCCTCCTATATTCTGCCTACATGGGCACAATATGATAGGCATTCATATCCAGGCTGATAACTCATAGTCATAACTGGATGCTCAAATGATTTTTTTTTTTAAAAGGTACTGGAAATTCTGACTTTACTTTTTCTTCATGTTTTAGAACTCTCTACTGCCATCAAGGAATATGACAAAAAACCATTTAGCGCAAAACAAAAATCCTGTCTTTTATCATGCGCACATGCTAAGATGGAATATATTCGCCAACAAATAACCAAGAAAAGAAAGTTTAGCAACGATTTTGCTATAATACACAATTGTCACAACTCAAATCTAGCAAACAGACAAACAACAATGCGTAAAGTCATAAACAAAGAGTAGCATCTTAACAGCTCAAGTAATCAATTTCAGAGGCAAGAAAGGTAATGAGGTCGTTAAAGAAGAAAAGAAGTTATAAATCATGATGTAAGGAGAAATACAAAACAAGACTTAAGCCATTGTTGTGCTAATGGCTAGCTAGTACAGACGCATTTGTGGTACCCTTTAACATGACATGAGCCAGATAAAGGGACAACCGGACAAGCGACCAGCATCCAGGCATTAAGATAACTTTAGAAGGCCCAATACAAAACTCCTGCACATAGCAATTTCACACGCATGTGGCAATCCAATCAAGACCCTCTAGTAACAAAAGGAAATGTGTGTTGGGGCATCTCAGTCATGATGCCTACTATATAGCAATATAAAAGCACAATTAGTTAAGTTGGCAACTTTCTTCTAGCAAATAGAATCTTAGCACCTAACTGACAGCTAGATGGAACATTATTAGGTCAGGCAAAGAACATTCCCATTAGGCCACAGCCATGAAGCTAATGAAAAAGCATTACCAAACATGGAGTCACACGCAAATGTTCTCCATCAGACAAGATGCCTAGGGAGCAGTTTTACCTAAGCAGATGTGCCCGTTGCTGTAAATGTGTGGATGCATCGGCGCTGGATTGAGAAAAATGACCTGGAAGCAAGACGAGAATATTTATGTATCATCCAATCAAATGAAATGGAAGGAACAGGTGGAATGAGAAGGCATATAATGGACTAAAGGTGCGATCTTTGTCAATAAAACCTGACCTGAGGTGCCTCCATAGGATAATGCTCAGGAAAGTCAACCTGCAACTGGTAGGTCTCGCCGGCGTAAAGGGTGCCTGCCGCTCCGGTGACTTCGATTACCCACCTGTTCAGTTATCCAGAGAGAATTATCCTATCAGGCAGGTAGTCCAAATCCACCACAGAGAACGACTGAGATCAAAGAAAAGCCCTAGATATCAAGAGCAAATATCAACAAAAGAAGAGGGTTCTTGAACGGTTGAACCCATCCATCTAGAAGACGGCAACAAGGTGAAAGAAAGGGGGAAAAAACCTACATAAATAAATACGAAAAAAGGGGGCAAACACAACAAGTGAGGAATTGTAGAAAGAGAGAGAGAGATGCGGTGAGAAAGGCGGTACCTTTGGAGGTTATCGGAGACCTTGTGCTTGAACCCGGCGGGGGGATTGAGCTGCCACTCGGCGAGCTCTTTCTGCAGCCGATTGCAAGCGATCTTGCTCAGCGCCTGCACAAGCGAAAAGGGATCGATCGAATTGTTAGCCGAATCGAGGCGGAAAACCCACCGCCGGGGCGCTCCCCGGGCGGCGAATCCGATGGATTGGGGGGAGGAGAGCCCGGTACCTTTCTGGAAGGAGAGGAGGAGCTCGTCATGGTGGGGGCTGGGTTCTTGGGGAAGGGAATCGAATTGTGGAAGACGGGAGGCGGAGACGAGAGAAGGCCTGGGAGGGGAGGGAGAGAAACCGCAGCGCAGTCCGCTATTCGCCCTTTTTTTTATTTCGGTTTCAGACTTGGATGCTTCCGGTATTTTTTTTCCTTTTCTTTATTGTCGTCTTAAACAAGAACAACCTCGCATCATAGCCCTGGTTGGGTTTTCCCCCCTACTATAGTATATAAATATAAGATTATTTTCTCCATATATATATATATAAGATTATTATATTATATATTCACTCCATTCTAAAATAACTGCAAATCTCATGTGCGAAAAGTCAAACTTTTTTAATTTTTATAAAGATATCAACAACCTTTTATTAAAAAATATACTATTAATTATTCATATTTATTACATGTAATAAATAATAGTATCTTTATATATTTGGTTAAACTAAAAAAGGAGTATAGGACTCCATCGCCTGCTCCTACTGTTCTACAGAACATGTAAACTATCGATCCCATAACTTATACACCGAGTATATGTAGATCCTTTCATATCACACGAAAAGTGGGAAGTTGTTCTCCTAATATAAATTGAGATAAGGATATGTGCTTTATTCTCCAATAAAAGTTTATAAGTATGAACGGAGAAGATTTTATTTACTAAAATTCCTGGCACACAAGATGAATAAACGAGATAAAGTAGTGATTGTTTTGTTAACATCCAGGGGTGTTATTTGAAACATTATACTTGTCATCAAACTTGGAATACATTGCCTTAGGCTCAAGGATACATTGCACTAAATATTACTCTCACCATCCATGCTTCTAGGTTTTAGTTCATTCATTAAATGCGAGCCTGGTATTACAATTTGTGAAGCTACTCAAAAGCTGTGGAGCAAGCTAAGCTTTCTCCTTTTTCATGCTACAAAAGGAGAAGGAACAAACTTGTCAAGGGCCCTCTAAAAGATCTTCAAGAACTGTGCAAAACGTTAACATAGAAATGGGCCATAGAGTCAACATCGTGTAGGTACTGTATATTGACGGCCCAATTGCATGCCAAGTGGGGAGAACGGCATCACCTTTCCTCTCAATTATTTTTTGATCCGATGCCAATTCCACTTGATGTGCATTCTTCTCTGTTCTGTCCGTTGGCATGTGCTCCATATATTCAACGACCGACCAATTCGATATGTTTCGATCATGACATATGCAGAATTCGTGGACGATGTGATTGCAGAAAGCGTCAGTTTCCAATCAAACAGTGATGTGACAAAAAAATGTGATATGTGAAAACTGAAACCAAGTATATATATGTGGCTAAAAAAAGGTAAAGGCAATGCATCTGAATTAGGCCAAGAATGCAAATCTGGTGGAGCTTGTGAGTGTTCAGTTCAGGGGAAAAAAGCTCACATTTTTTTATTTTTGATTAATAAGAAGGGGGGAAAAAGATGAGGAGGTCATGCCCTTTGCTTTCATTAATGTTGCAAAAGTAAATGTCTTTTTTTTAGAACGGCCATAACCTTATGTCTATTTCATTGATCTAGAAGAGAATTTGACTACCGTTTAAAGTTGGGGGATAGAAAAGTTACTCTCATGCTAATAATATCACTAATTGTTTCGTCCCTGTCACGATTCAAGTTGTCGCTTCAAGATCTCGGTTTTATGTTACTACAGCGACCAGTCAAGCCACCTCACTTGTGGTCCTCTTCCTTTTTGATTGACCTTTTATTCACCTTTTGGCATAGGTATACCGGAGGGAGACGGGATAACATGTTCACGTCATATTTTGTATAACATGTTTTGTCGTCACCTCACGATATAAGCATTTTGTTGTCACCTCACTTGCCACGCACCTCATGATACGAGCATTCTGTTGTTCACCTCAACATGCCACAAAATATCTAATTTGCGATTCTCACGGCAATGCGCGGGACATGCTTCTAGTATAACATATTTTGCTTCTTCCAGACTCGGATCAATCCTTCGTGCACTCTAACCACTACCTTGTCCTTCATCACCAAACCTTATCAGATCACGTAATTACACAACATAATTTGTACTACCTCCATCCCAAATTATCAGTCATTTCCTATTTTCTTAGAGAGACAAAGCATCTCAAGTAGTAGAACTCAATGAACTGTAAGTAAGTGTATTGACTGTTCTTTATGTCTCTATAGTTGTATATGTTCCATTGAAATATCGTTTACTTTGATTGGAAGTCTGGATCACCATTTGTTTTTGCATCTGAACGCCACCGATGTGTTTGTGCATTTGCACAGGATGAGTCTGAAAGAAATGCGAATATCTAATTGTTCAAGCCAATAATGTTAAAAGAAGTGAAGTGATCATCTAGCACCTGAATGTGGGAGGCAAGGAAAAGAGGTGATCATCCAGCTATGGTCACTGTGTAATATAGTTTCAGTGGATGGTTTTGCATAAGACTATATGTTGGATGTACCTCATACTTTCTTTGTCAATCGTTGGGGGAGGTTTAATGCGAATGATTTCGTTTCTGGGATAATTTGTTAGTATTATTTATATAATCTAGACTGGTATGAGATTTGCCCGGTTTGTTGCTCTGGCCTGAAATGCGAATTGATCTTTTGCTATGGAACTTGCATGGTCGTGCTCTTGTTCTGAAATTTAAGTGTTTTGACACAATGGCCGCTCTCACTCTCACACTTTTTTCTTCAGTTTTGTATTCCAACTCCATGTCCTGGCCTGAAATTTTGGGCTGTAATCTAAGCCTGCTCTTTTCTGGCTTCATCTAAGCTTTTCCAGACTGCTTTGAGCTAATCATGGAGGCAAACACTCTGCTTGGAATAGCAGCCAACGCATGACAGACGTACGTAAGTGGAACCGTGGAAGGGAGAGGGCGCCAGAATACTGAAGCAATGCAATTTACCCAAACAAATAATTTCCTGGGCAAAAACAGACGTTTGTCTTGTGCTCAAGCAATTACAACCGGAAAGTTCTTACGCGTGAGAAATAAAACTAAAGCTGCCTACTTTCCTCGATCGGTCGAAGGAATGGGTCGATTTGCAATTGACATACGAACAATGATGTGCTGAAAGAGATGGTGCTTTCAGGTACCGTATCACGAGGCCGTTGCGCAAGCCCGTGGAACGAACGTCGCCACGAGACGTAGGGTTTGATTGGTTGGACATACATAGATTTATTTCACACGACAAAGCAAACACCAGACTGCAATGATGTTAGAGACAACGCACAACATGGCCATGTCATACAGCACACATAAAACGTACAACACTCATGGAGCTCAGTGCAGATCCCACTATGCCAATGTTCATAGGCCAAGATACCCAAGGTGAAATGGAAATCATATAGGCTATTGTTATTATTATAACGCTGCCACACGATACCCTGAGCACAGCAAGGAAAACAATCACAACAGATATACCGGTATAGTAATAGTAAGCCACGACGCCCAGTACGTCCTGGCCTCGCCCTTCTTCTCCAAGCCGTTAACCAGTAGTCGTTGGACACAGCCACAGACATGCGGTAGGAGCCGCATTGCACAAGGGACACAGACACGCACGCATTTTGATTTTTGAAGGCGCAAGATGTGCTGCCCATTGCATATGTCTCCGCCAAGATCGACTTGCACCTCTCAGAGCCTATCTGCCTCCTCCAGTCCTCCGCATGTGGTCCAGCAATGCCCATCTGAACCTCCTATGCTTTCTCCGCAGCCTCATCACGCTCGACCTCCTCCTAGGCACTGCACATCCTCAAGGCAACAAAACGATGGACAATGACAAAATCAGCCCAGCCGTATGGCCATGAGAAAAGTGAAATCAAAATATATATATATGCAGTGACCAACACTGCATGCTAACGCCGAGCGATATATACTCACAGTCGGGTCCACACAGCCAGAACCCAGAAGGTAGAGAAGAGCTACCCCAACAACACCACATACAAATGGCATACCTGACCCACTCGTAGTTTGCCAAGTGGCACCGTATTTCTCCTCCGTGCTCTTCACTCTAATTATTATTTGGTCCAGGACTTCAGGTCGCCTGAGTCTTGGTGCCGGAGGAGGTAGCCGATCCTGCAAGTATACATAACATTTTTTTTGAAATGATAAATACATAACATTTGTGTCGTTAATTATTGTATGTGCTATCAATCAAGCACAGTATATAAGTATAAAGAAATTTGTCAGACTTGGCAAAGCGGTGTCTCACCAGTCCTCAGTTATTCACCATCGTCTCCTCCACCGTGGATCAACTTTGTGGATGTAATAACACTCATATATCACAAGACGAGCATAGAGATCATTCAGCGTGATGTCGTTTATTGGGCCTTGTGCGGCTTCTCCGTTCTTGATCCATGGTTTGAGCCACAAGATTTCGTGCAAGGAGCCGGTGCTCGAGCTGCACCGAACAGACAAGTCGCTTCCTTCCCTATAATAGGTGTTGAGGATGTGTCTGATGGCTTGCTTCTCATAACCATAACAATAGTTGATGTTTCTGATTTTTCTGCCATTGCACCGGAGGATGCATCTGATGACTTCGACATCACGAAAAGTCTTCATCCCAACGGCACGCAAGGCTTCAGCTTGCTGCTTGACCCGAAGGACGTACCTGCTCAAGCGTTCTCCTTCCTTCCGATCGATCAAGACCTCATCTAGTATCACAAGACGAGCATAGAGAGCATTCAGTGTGACGTTGTTAATTGGGCCTTGTGCGGGGATCCTGATAGACCGTTTGAACCAATCAATTTTGAGCAAGGAGCCGGTGCTTCCTTCTCTAAAATTAAAGGTGTCGAGGATGTCTCCGATGACTAGCTTATCATCAAAGTTCATGTCTCTATTTCTGCTATTAAACAGGATGCATCTGATGACTTCGACATCACGAAAAGTCTTCATCCCAACGGCACGCAAGGCTTCAGCTTGCTGCTTGACCCGAAGGACGTACCTGCTCAAGCGTTCTCCTTCCTTCCGATCGATCAAGACCTCATCTAGTATCACAAGACGAGCATAGAGAGCATTCAGTGTGATGTCGTTAATTAGGCCTTGTGCGGGGATCCTGATAGATTGTTTGAACCAATCGATTTTGAGCAAGGAGCCAGTGCTTCCTTCTCTAAAATTAAAGGTGTCGAGGATGTCTCCGATGACTAGCTTATCATCAAAGTTCATGTTTCTGCTATTGCACATGATGCATCTGATGACTTCGGCATCACGAAGAGTCTTCATCCCAACGGCACGCAAGGTTTCAGCTTGCTGCTGGACCCGAAGGATGTACCTGCTCAGGGGTTCTCCTTCTTCCTTCCGATCGATCAAGACCAAGTGTCGTTCAAAGAAATTTGACGACTGCTCAAAAAATAACATTAGGAGTCAAAATTTCAACATATGTTTTCTTATTCAACATAAGGAAAGCGAAAACGTCTAATAGGGATAGGGATGCCAGTGGTGACACCACCAATCGGAGGTAATGGGTCAATTAACTATTTAGTAAATCCCACCTCTCTTTGCTTTGACGAAATAACCCAGATGATAAATGAGCTTTAATTTTGTGGCCAAGATGAAGCAAAACTTTGCATCCCGACATGAAAGCCTTGCTAGATTGAGATGAAAATCGGATGGAAAAAATTTCTGTCCCGACCACTGCCGTAATTACCAATCATACACTTGTTTTTTTTAGGAAAAACATAATCAATCCAGGAAAACTTGGCGAGTACAGGATTATAAACGGATTGGAAGTTTTCCCAATCATGCACGTTTACTGTATTTTATCCAGGAAAATACCTTCAGTATTCCTGTATTTGAGGCCCTCAGATCTTCAGGCAGGAGCTATTAGCCATGTGTTCAAGAGAACAAGCACTTGGGATACTTTGCAATAGCAACCCTAGCAGGCCACTACTTATGTGATGACCCCTCGACTCCATGCACAGGTGAGCCGCTAGCTCACCAGCACATTCACAAACTCACACGGCTAGATGTCGAAGAAAAGGGTGAGCACAGCACAGATTTTTTGTATTTATTTTAATCCTTTTTATTCAATATTTTAATAATAACCATATCTAGATTTTTTTAAAAAAAAATAACCCTTTTTGGTCACGTTAGTCCCGCTAGCTTGGCCAAAAAACGTTGTCGCCCCAACACATGTGGCGCGACAAAATTTGCCACGTTGGACAGCGTTTCGACGTGTAAAACCTTATCACGCCATGCGACACCTGTTGGCGTGAAGATTGAACTTTCAAAAATCATAACTCTTCAGAGCGATGTTCGATGAAGATGACTTTTATATG
Source organism: Chrysopogon serrulatus (assembly GCA_015844335.1). Classification (NCBI taxonomy): domain Eukaryota; kingdom Viridiplantae; phylum Streptophyta; class Magnoliopsida; order Poales; family Poaceae; genus Chrysopogon; species Chrysopogon serrulatus. The sequence continues at coordinate 240,141 of JADLZL010005564.1, read as the reverse complement.
AAAATTGTAGATCTCAACAGGATCTATAACTTTCTAGTTTTGATTTTTTGTTTGAAGATGTTGAGATGCTCAAAAAATAATATAAGATTTCATCATCATAATAATCGCGTACTAGTGCTTGCCGCATTAGAGAAACACCTTTTTTTTTTGTATGGAATCAAATGAAGATGATTTTTATACCAAAGATGTAGATCTTGATGAGAAGTTCTATAACTTTATAGTTTTATGTTTTTACATTTGGGGCCGTTAAGGCGCTCGAGAAAATAATATAAAGTTTCAAATAATCACCTAATAGCGCTTGTCGCATTAAAAAAATAATATCTTTTTTATATGGAGCCAAATGAAGATGATTTTTATACCAAAGTTGTAGATTCCAACGATATTTATATAACTTTGTAGTTTTAAGTTTTTACATTTACAGGTCGTTAATATGCTTGAAAAATAATATAATGTTTCAACAGCATATTGATCTCCACTCGTCAACAACGCCAGCGCCCCACTCCTCTCTCTCTATATATAGTTATCTTCACTAATAGAGTGCTTATCTTCTTAAATCTCCAAGGTTAGTAATGTGGCCATTATCTCTTTTCGTGCTTTTCTTCTTTTTCATGGCCGCGCCATCTCACCTGGCCCGTCGCACAGCTTCGTCCCTCCGCGCGGCTCATCTGCTCGCGCGTCCCAACGCCGCACGGAAGTCGCCGGTCGTGCGCCTCCTCCTCCGCTACGCGTCTTCCCGCACATTTGCGAACGGCGCGTCCTCCCTGTCAGCGGACGTCTGTCCGTTCCTTGGTACTCTGCTTTCTGCTGCTGCTCTGTTTCCTCGGTCCTCTGTTCTTCTGGTGCTCTGTTCAGTGGTGATTGTCTGTTGAAGGGATACTAGTAGCTCACAATATCACAGCAGAATATTATTGTTTTCCCTATCAAGCTTGATGGTTCGTCCAATTATCGAAAGTGGGCTTTCCCAGTCAAAGCCATATTACAGGGACATGGTCTTGCCTCTCATTTGACACAGGCTCCTCTAGTTGACAAGTCAAAAGATGGTTCCGGTGTTGCTACCGTCACGACTTGGACTAATGATGATGGCCGTATCACTAGTGACATTGTCACTAGCATGAAGCCCTCATTAGTAATGAGCCTTGAGCACTATCAATCTGCTAAGGAGATGTGGGACTACTTGCAGGGGCGATATGTCCAGAACCATCGCCTGTAACCCGGTGATCGTGATGCTGGCCGTGCCCATGGGACGATTGTGAGCTCGACGCCGCTGCGGTGTTCAAATCAATCCACCCAGGCGGTTGTGGGCAAGTCGTCTCGGGATGAAGTGGAATCAGCAGTGGTGGTGGTGGAGGAAGCGGAAGCTGGGTTGACGGTGGCGGTCGAGACTCCAGTTGGTTCACCTGCGACGTCTTCTCTTTTGACTATTGCATCATCGCGCCCATGCATGTCTCCGCGATCCAGCGCCATGTCCAGGTCACTGAGCTTGTCGAGCGAAGTCCCCATCATGTCTTGGAACTCGACGAACTGCTTCGCTAGCGCCTCGACGGTGGCCTTGAGTTCGTCGATGGCTGTCGTCATCTCCTGCTGAAACTTGGTGAGCTTCTTCTTCTTCGGTGCCAGGGAAACAAGTCGATTGGAAACAAAATTTCTCCTCAGATTCGCAAGGCTCTTGATACCAAATGTGACGATACAGTAATCTGGGCATAGATTTAGAGGAGAATTTGGAAGAAATTGGATAGAATTTGGGGAAGAACAGAATTGGGGGAACGCGGCGTGAACCCGCGAGGAACAATGTATTCTATTTAGGGAGAAATGTTTCTGTTTTTCGATACTTTCTCTTTCGGTTACAACGGCTTTTATATATATAGCCACACACACTCCGCGGTTGACAGGCAGGCAACAGCTATCCCTTCCACCATCTCTCAGACGTGGGCCCACCTGTCGGTCCCCGACAGCAAAGGTGAACGGCATCGCACAATGAAGCCGCCCTTGACGAGAGCCGTGCGAATAGAGGTGGACACATGCGGATGAAGGCTGAGTGAGCAAGGTCAGCATGGATGAAGGCTTCGCGACGGGGAGTGCCAATGAGTGACGGGCCGCCAAAATCCTACGATAACAAACCAAACAAAAAAAAAAGCAGAGGAAGGATCCCCAGGGGAATGGACCGGAGTGGGTCAAAAAAGTTTAACCCTAACCCTAACCCTCAGCTTTGGTACCATATTATATACCTTGGGGAGAGAGAATTATATAGAGAGAGCCTCATGGACTATATGGGTCTAGTATAAGGACCTCAATACACTTAACATTTATCTCGTAATGCAGTTTTATAAAAACTATAATGTTGCTATGTCTGTAAATATATATGTAGTAACAAAAAATATCAAAGTTGTATTTCAGAGAATGTGTTCATGTACAAAATGTGTTTTTTGGTACACAGGGACTAGCCTTTTTAAGTGTTAACCCAATATTTCTAATGTGCAAAAAAGCTAGTGGGCATGATTTCATGTAGCTGCATGTTCTATATATGAATTCATAACACTTTAAGGTTCATGTCAGACTAGCCAGTTCAACCGAAAGCCTTAAAATGAAAGGTGCACAATTCATTTATACATGATACATCATTAACGTGAAATTTAAAGCAATGTGCAGTGGAGACTGGACGACAATGCAAGAGGGCATATTAAAAACTGCTCTAGAAGTTACCTTGCTTTCGGCGTTCTGCAAGATCGTCCACCTATCATGCTTCTTGCACCACGTTTGCATTTCATTATTGAAACTTATTTCGAAATTCTCCAATGCAGCAAGTTGAGCAAGCTCCCGGCCACCAGAAATTGCAGAAAGAAATAGTAACCAATTGAATGTTTCTTCTGGATCATTAGTGGACACATCTATTTTCAGTGATCGCAGTGATACCAAGAAACCCATGCTGTCTGGTAATTTTCCCAGTCGATAGTTTGAAATTTCCAATACCTCAAGAGCAGAGAGAAATCCGAGAAGTGCCCACTGGTTGGGTTGCAGCTGGCAGCTTGTAACATGCAGTTTTGATAGTGTCAAAGAGGATGGTGAGCCTGCAACGTATTGACTTGCTATAATTGCATCACACGCTTGGATTCTCCATTCAATTGCTCTAGGCAGGCATGGTGTCAGCCTTAACTTAGGGCAACGACAGATATCCAACTTTTGAAGACTGGGGAACATGAATTCACCATTCAGTGGAACCTTGGTAACCCACTCTTCTAAGGTGTCAAGATCTACCAGTGTGAAATCTTTCAGTTTCTTAAATGCTCCACTTCCCCCACAAATTTCAGTTCCCAGTTTCTTTAATATAGGCATTCTCTTTAAAATCAACTGCTGTAGATTTTTTAATTGGCCAAACGGCGGTAAATGCTCACATCTCGGCAAATCTACCATCTCAATGCAAACAAGATGCAGTAGACATGATTCCATGCCCATCACCCATCCAGAAAAGGAAGTTGCCATGTAGCCTTGTACTTTTAAAAACATTAGATTTTGGGGAGGCTGGAGTTCTCGGAGCAAAGCTTCATCCTCTGCAAAACGTTCAACTGCTGGTGTCCATGCCAACACCAATTTGACAAGTACTGATTTATCTGCCAAATTTACTGCATTGGCTTCTTCTATACTTGCCACGTTTTCAAGGCATTCAATTTCAAGCGCTGCAGAATATGCAAACTGGAGGCGTGAAATATTGCTGGAGGTGCCTGAAGCTGTTCTTTGAACAATAAACTTGGGCAACATTAACACGTCATCATTCTTAGACTGAGACTCCCTGACACGTTGTTGCAACCAGGGCCTACACTCATGTATTAGCAGAAACTTGAGGCTGGCCATTCCGCATAGGCTTTCTGGAAACATCTCAATCCAGTGACATCTCGAGAGATCTAAAGTATAGAGATCTTTTAGATTGTTGACAGATTCAGGTATATGCTTGAGACTTGGACAACGGGACAGGTTTAGATACTGTAGCTTTGTAAGACTGCAGAGTGTCTCAATATCAAACCATAGATCAAGTCTTAAGCAATCTGATAGGTTCAAATAGTGAAGTTCACATAGCCTTCCAAAAGACTTGGGCAAAGAACGAAGATCAATACATTTTGCCAGATTCAAATGTGATAGATTTATTAGCTCACCAAATGACTCTGGTAATGAATAGAGGCTACTACAACCACTTAGGTCTAAATGTAGCAAGCTTTTGAGTTTGTCCACTGACTCAGGCAAAGTTTTGAGAAGTGAACAATTCGCCAGGTATAAATGTGAGAGGTTCATTAGGTCACCTGATAATTCTGGCAGTGAACACAGTTGACAGCACCCTGATAGGTCCAGACAAAACAAGTCTATGAGTTTGTCTATTGAATCTGGCAAAGTATTGAGAAGAACACAACTAGCCAGGTTCAAATATGTGAGGTTTGTCAGGTCGCCGAATGATTCTGGTAATGAGCAGATGTCACAACACCCAGATAGGTCTAGATGTAGCAAGCTTCTGAGTTTGTTTACTGACTCGGGCAGAGCTTTGAGTAAAGAACAACTTGCGAGGTTTAAATGTGAGAGGTTTTTAAGATCACCGAATGATTCTGGTAGTGAAGAAAGGTTACAACACCCAGATAGGTCTAGATATAGCAAGCTTCTGAGTTTGTTTACTGACTCGGGCAAAACTTTGAGTAAAGAACAATTTGCAAGGTTTAAATGTGAGAGGTTTGTCAGGTCTCCGAATGATTCTGGTAGTGAAGCAAGGTTACAAGAATCAGATAGGTCTAGATGTAGCAAGCTTCTGAGTGCCTTTACTGAGTCAGGCAGCATTGAAATTTTGGAGGAACCACTTATGTTCAAATACATTAGCTTTGAAAGGCTAGTGATATGCTCAGGAACTGATTCATGCTGCATCCCACGAGCACCAAGGTACCTCAGTTGCTTCATTTCACCAATAGATGCTGGAAAGTTTCCAGTGGAAAACTTGCTTAAATCCAAGACACGCAAGGATTTACTATACAAGGACGGATGAATTTCACCAGAGTCAAAAATATGAAGAGATCTTAATTTAGTAGGAACATAACCGCAGAAATCTGATTGTCTCGTACCATTGACTACTGATGCATACCGATGATTGCCATTTTTAGAATTGTATCCCTTTTTACCATCCACAAAAAGCAGTTCGTCGCCAAGAACAGATCTAGCAAGATCATGAATTAAATCATGCATGCTAAGCAGCATAGAGTTATTTGTGTCCCACTTGTTTATCTGCAATAAATAGATTATATTAATTCAACTAATCCAAAAAAACATCACTGTGAATTTTTAGTCCATATCAATTAAATTTTCAAGGCCAAGACACCCAAGTTCCATTATCTCTCCTATAAGCCCTTCTTTTTAGCAAATATCCACCTAGACTTTTAGTTAGGTTCGGTTTTTTTGCTCTCCATGCTCATGACAGGTTTATTTGGCACCTTTCGCTTATGATCCCAAATGTAAGTCCATTTTATCTAGTTGTCCTTTTTTGAATTTCACCAGAAATCTGTAAAGTTTCATATTGATTGATAACACAAGGTTGAGGCTCATAAATTCATCATGAAAAATACTTTCGTGGTATATAACTATTTCCATTTAAGCTTATTTATTTTTTTTTATGGATACTGCTATAGTCGAAATGTCATATTGGAGACTGGGTCGATGTCCAATAAACTTATATTTATGATTAGAGGAAGTAGTATGTGTGTTAAAAAAATAACTTCAATAAGGAATCACAAGAAGAATGGGTAGGATTTGGATACCAAGAGAAGTGAGATATATTACTATTATGAATTACTCACCAAGGATGTTAGCATTGAGTATTGGAGAAAGGACATTCCTAGTAGCTCGTTCACATAGTTTTCTCCAATCTTCTCAGGTGTCAAGTGTTCTGCAGAGCTGGATGGAATGAATCCAAGAGATATCCACTGTTGAATTAGATCACCCCTATGTATTTCACAACCCTTAGGAAACACTGAGCAATAGGAAAAGCAAAGCTTCAAGGAATCAGCCATCTGGTAATAACTAAGCTTAAGCGATGGCAGCATATCGGTGGTTGAGGATCCATCCCAAACATCACTATCCCTCACATTTTTCCACTCCTCGACACTTCTGTCGCGCAGCATAAAACCAAGAGCTTGAACTGCCATTGGCACTCCTTGGCACTTCTTTGCAATATCCCGCCCAATTTTGTCCAACACATTTTTATCTTCTCTGACGGAGAAACCAGATTGAAAAGCAATATGTTTGAAAAATGTCCAGCAATGATCATCAGACAATGGCTTCAGTTTGTATGGCATAACAGTGCCTATGTTCCTTGCAACTTCTTCAGTTCGTGTTGTTACGATGATCCTAGTCTTGCTTTTCTGCTTGAAGTTACTTAACATCCGCCTTAATTCAGCCAACTGAAAGCAGTTGCTCTCCCATACACCATCCAAAACAATCAAGCAACTTCTGCCACCCAATATCTCCTCTAGACAATTACTTATAGACTGTAGGCCATCCAAACCCTCAACAGATTGTTTGATTTGTGATATTATACTTTTGCCAATCATTTCTAAATCAAAATGCGGAGACACATAAACCCATACTCGCAGATCAAAATCTTGCATTATCCGGTCATCATTGAAAACCAATCTAGCTAGTGTGGTCTTGCCAATACCCCCAAACCCAAAGATAGGGATTACCAGTGTTTCTTGTTCCTTATCTGACTTTGCCAATGTTACAACGTCGTCCTTCTCTTTCTGCCTTCCAACGATAGTTGCTCTATTGATCTTTGATGTCGTTTGCCTCTTCTTGATTTCTTCATGGTCCATTGAACAGGCCTCTAGGTTGAATCCAAACTGCGTCCGCTGTGCTGCTATGTTTGTTAACCTCTCTCTCATTTTCTTCAGCTTTTTAGCCATAGTGAACTTGGCAACAGAGCTAGAGATCTTCCCCTGTTCAATATGAAATCATTCAAAACCAGTTTTAAAATGAGGGGAAACATATGAAGTTCCTAAATAACTGATGCAACAGCTTGTCAGCTGATGAATAAAGAATATAGGACATATGCAAGGGTTTAAAAGAATGTAGATAAACAACAGAAAGCAAGAGATTTTCTTCGAGCTCAGCATTCCCAGCATGTGTTGGGCCTCCTTTGTGGTAGGCCTATGCACCCAGTCAAACGCGCCCTAGCCCCAGGTTAGTTTATTGGTACGCATTCCTAACATTCTAATTGAACCTCCTTTGTTGTGGTATCATGACAGTTACTATTCTCTTCTTCCGTAGAGCAATGGGTATAAAATAAAAGAAATTTTCACCCCGATAGAATGCGTCAAAGGGACTCGTGTATCATGACAGTGAACGGGTGGAAGCTTTTCCAATGTGCGTCCTCTGCTCCACGCTTGCCGCAGTTGATGAAAGATCCAGTGCAAGGCATACTAGATTCCAAGTACTACTTATAATTTTATAGTATAAGATGACTGGGATCCAAACTACCAAATCTGAAGCAATAATAAAGATGACTGGGATCTGAAGCAGCAGTTCATCGAGACAGACATGCTATTATTTGAGGGAAAATGGACTTTTTTTTCATTTATATAAGGTTTACCTTTGACAGTTTGACTTCAAATTCATCGAACATGTCGGAGATGTCGTAGGCGGCGTTCTTGAGCATCTTAAGCCAAAGGCTGACCGCTTCCTCCCTGACGGATCGCCTCTCGGCATCCCTCAGTACTGCTTGCACTAACCCCAGCGTGCTCTTGATGTCCTCCATGTCTCGCTCCAGATTCCATCGCGCCTTGATCTGCTGCCCGACGGCAGATCCCAGCTTGCGCGACACCTCCTTGAGCACTACGGAAGCGAGCGCCTCTCCGACACCAGCCAAAGCCATGGACGAACGCCGGGCGCCGGATGCGAACGACTCCGGAGACCGCTCACCGCTGTAGTAGCAGGACAGGTCAATGGCGGGTCGTCAGTCCGCGCTGAGTGCGCGTGCGACCTCCGCCGCTCCGCGTATGGGGAAAGCCGAAAGCTAACCGCGGACAGCACGCGTGGGCCTTCGTGTTTCTCTTGTACCAAAAGTTGCTTACAGGAGTGCAATTGCCGCTGGACTAGCCTAACGGGGCTTTCTGAATTCTGATGCATATAAACTACTTTTGTGGCCCCCGTAGTGTACATTCTACTTTCTCGGTTTTAATTCATTTGATTTTTTCAATCTTAAGCTTGTTTTATTTTAAAAAAAATTATACAAATAGTTAAAATTTAAGTCATTTTTAAAAAATTATTTGTAAAGCAAACCACAACAAGCGAACCGAGTGTAGCTCGGTTGGTTGAGTTCCTTGCGGTGGAACCCCGCCCACCCCGGTAAGTCCCGGACTTGACACGGGTGCTCGTATTTTTCTGGATTTATTCCAGGATTTAACGACGTTACGGGTTCAAGTCCCAGACTTGATACAGGTGCTCGCATTTTTCTGGATGGTGACTTCATTAATCTCGAGATTTTTCGGTCCATCTCAGTTTTTCGAAGGTGTTTGATTTAACGACGTTACGGGTTTAAGTCCCAGACTTGACACGGGTGCTCGCATTTTTCTGGATGGTGACTTCATTAATCTCGAGATTTTTCGGTCCATCTCGCTTTTTTCGAGGTGCTTATAGGGTTAGGAGTATGTAACTAGATCTTCAAAAAAAAGCAAACCACAACAAAAGATATGAAATTTTGCATAATTTTTTAAATAAGACGAGTGGTCAAACTTAGGGTTGAAAAGGTTAAACGAATTATAATTATTCTAAGATTTAACGACATTATACTAGCACGTCGACAGTGAGACGCTTATGGTGACTTCATTAATCTCGAGATTTTCCGGTCCATCTCGGTTTTCCGAAGGTGCTTATAAGGGTAGGAGTCTGTAAATGGATCTTAAAAAAAAACCACAACAAAAAATATGAAATTTTGCATAATTTTTTAAATAAGGCGAGTGGTCAAACTTAGGGTTAAAAAAGTTAAATAAATTATAATTTAGGACGGAATCAGTTGATCACCTTCTGATTCTGCTTCTGCTGCAGATTCCGGTGCAGATACTCCACGAGACAATGAGGATAGGCTTTCAGACTTTGGAGTAGTGTATCTCATGGAAGTGCATATAAGAGACACAAGGTAGAATAGAGGTCGTAGTCGTAGGGTGATGAAGAAGCCGGTGTCTGCATTCAGCCGAAACAATCAACAACTGATAGCCAAAGCACCCATTTTAGCTGCTTTTCTACGCTCATAACATGCATTGTGTGGAGGCATTTGATTTTGTATGTATACACGCTCTCTCGTGTCGTGTGTTCCTAGTAATTACTCCTCCGTCTCATAGAGTTTGTCACTAAAAAAAGCGTGTTTGTAAGAGAGACACGAATTTTTAACGATAAACTCTATGGGACGGAGGGAAAGTAGCAAGTTAGCCCTAGCATGAAGTTCTTTTCTTGTTGTATATCGTATATACTCTCTCTGTCCCATGAACTTTGTCGTTAGAAAACCATGTTTTTCTCACAAACACATGTTTTGGGGCGGGACGAGGGAGTAGATCGATGACATATGCTTCTGAAACCTGACAAAAGTGACAGCTGAATGCAGCCATTCAGGCTGAAACTGTCCCTGTAGCTGTAGGTTCGTGAGGAGCTGAGATGTTATCCGTGAGCTTAGAGCCGATCAAGAGGAGAGCTAACCAGCCGTGCGTACGCGATATAATAAATGGCCTTATTAGCAAGGACATTTTTTACGAGAAATTTACTTGTATGGCTCTAAAAAAAATATCTTTTTTTATATGATTTTATTTTTTTCAAACTTCCTTCTATGGCCTGAAACGAATTTGGTTACTTGTACGGCCTTCCGCTCCTTCAGCCTATTTAACGGTGTTAAATGAAGGGTAAAAAAACCGTATTATGATGATGGAAAGCATGCAGGTGATGGGCACATGCATGATGGATTGTCTAACTTCCTTCGATCTCATATATATAGGGGGGAAAAGACATAAAAGGCAGATTGGCCAATATGAAATTTGAGGGACAACATTGAGGCCTTGTGGCAGGCAAGAAACACAATCGACTGTATATTCGGCCAAAGAAATTATTAGTAAAACAATATAATTGATATATATATATATATATATATATATATATATATATATATATATATATATATATATATATATATATGTCTTTGATAGGCACATGATATTCATGTATATGTCCGTATTGGCAGCAATATAAGTGACCTTATTATAGCATCAAGCACAATTTTTTATTTGGGAGGGAAGCATGCATCTGGTTGTACTATGATGATGGATTAGGCGTAGGCGACGTTGTTTGGCGCGTATATGTCGTTGTAGACGGCGGAGTCGTCGTGGTTGGGCATGTGGTAGCGGTTGGTGAACCCCATGGTGTCGGCGACGACCTTGTTGCCGTCGTGGTTGCGGTACCAGGCGTAGAACGCGTGCGTGCGGTTCTTGATGTCCAGCACGGCGTGTCCAAAGCTGTACTCCCGGAACGCCGAGTATGCCGGCTGCGGCCAGGTGAGCTCGTCGGCGAGCCCCTCGACGTTGCCGCTGTCGCCGACGACGACGTAGACCGGCGCGCGGCGGTCGGCGACGGGCGTGCACTTGCCGTCGGTGACGTTGTACCGGATGTTGGAGTACCGGTGCGTGCGCTCGTACGCGTGGACGTGGCCGCAGAAGACGGCGTCGACGCGCGCGTCCACGGCCATCTTATCGAACTGCGTGCACATCAGCTCGCCCTCATGTGGAGACCGCACATGAGGAGAACTACTCATCATGTGGAGACAACAAAATTGAAATTTTTATTTTATATTTTTTATAATTTACTATGATTTTTCAAAGATTCAGACAAAATAAATAAAAAAATAGCAAAAACTTTAAACTAAAGCATAACATATTATATATTTACTATGTAGATCTACTCATATATATGGAGTCCAATAAAATTAGATTTTCTATTTTATGATTTTTTATAATTTACTATATTTTTTTCAAAAAAATCAGCTAAAATAAATAAAAAGATAAAAGATAAAATTACCGTCACTGTAGCAAAACCACCATCAAAACCACTTCGGGAAGGAAAAACGTATGGTTTGAAAAGTCGTGGGAGGTTGTTTGTCCGGTTTTTAGAGTTTAGGGAGGAAAGATAGATTTTCACGAAAGTTAAGGGAGTAAAAGTAGATTTTTTTTTTTTTTTTTATGCTAGCAGATTATTTCTTTCAAGATTTTGTAGGCCCAGTTTTTAAAGCCTCGGGTTAACAGCTCAAAAAGGTCTATGGTTTTCTGGCCCAACGGCCCATATAGATAAAAAATCATTAGGACAGCCCATTTAACATCACATATTGGCCCAGCAGGTGCCACATTTAGGCTGGCCGAAAGCCAAAAACAAAGAGCATCTCCAACAACTCCCTAAATCAACTTGGTATTTTTATAAACTTAGCAAAAACATAAAACTCTCTTCAACAACTTGGTAAATTAACTTGCTAAATTTCCCAAGTTGCTATTCAGAGGCCTCTACCGCCGAGATTTGTCAAGTTGCTATCCAAGTTGCTATCTCTCGTCGGGTACTGTCCCGCGCTAGCACTCCTTCTCCCGTGCGTGCGAAATAGATCAAGTGCCCCGGAATACATCTCGTGCCTATTCCTCTTCCCACGCGAGTGGCGAAGATCTCGCCACCGTCTCTTCGACTTTACCTGGCGCGAGGGAGAGGAAGAACGTCTCGCCGAGTTTTCTTCCTATTCAGCCGCCAGGAAGGTCACGTCGTCTCCTCATCGACTTGATCTTGCGCGAGGGGGAAGAATGTCGCGTCCGCTCGTGAAGAAGAGACCGCGGAGCTACGGAGAAGTAGAACCGTCGCAGACCCTGATCAATTTGGAGCCAAGTGGGCCTACCTTTTCAAATTTACTAAGTGGAGATACCAATCTGTTGGAGTTACTTCTTTTTTGACTTACCAGATAATTTACCAAGTTGCTAAACCATAAGATATAGCAAGTGAGTTTTACAAAACTCTTGGAGATACTCAACGCATATATGGCATAAAATAGGCCCGACTCAAAATCCTCCATTCATGACTAAATCAGGAGGTTAACAAGCAACGCGCTCAACGTTACAATCATGACAAAATTCACAATCCAACGAAAATGTCAGGTGTCGACACATAAAAGAACACAAGCTGGAGTAAGTACGTAACTTGAGTCGAGGCTTCGGTTATCTATTAACTGCATAAGCAGAGGCGCTAGCACTAGCAGGTGGAGACAAGTCAATTCAATGCCCAGATTCAGATTGCCTATAATTAACTGGAGCAGAAACAGCATCGAAGAGGATGATGCATTCCACCGTTAACATGTTAGGAGAGGATGGCCATCCTCCTGATGCTGATGGGACAGTTCAGTGTACTGTACATTGTGCATCTCGAATGGATCAGGATATGTGTCAACACCACTATGGAGGACGAAGGCGAACTGGTTGAACCGGACGTGGTCACAACGCCTGGTGACGGAGACGACGGCACGGAGACTGCAATAGCTAGACCCAGACGGACCAGCCTCACACGTCGTCCCAGTGTCCTGATCACGGGATCAGAGTGGGCATAGGCCAGGTAAAAAACGCAGCTGCATCTGCAAGCGCACGAGCCAGAGAGCCATGTATAAAGAGCGAACTGGAGAGAGGAGAGGGTAACAATCATTTACACAAACAATTCCAATATAATCCTGCTCTCTTCCTTCTCTAAGCTAGCGTGTGCTTCCTTCCTTTTCCCTCGTGCCTCGTTCTACCCTTCCTTATCACGGGCCTATGTCGGGTTGGATGACCCGAATAGGTATATAGAATCCGATGCCTTTGATTTCGGTGGCAAGCCGTGGACACAATTGTTTGGAAAATGCGCACCTTTTGATACTTAACTGATTATATTGTATATAGATATACTCCATCCTCCTAAATGTAATAAACTTTTATATTTGTCTGAGTTAAACTATTTTAAATTTGATCAGATCTAAAAAATAATAAATATTTGTGAAAAACAAATTTATACTGCAAGATACAACACGGAATGTATTTCATAATTCACTTTATTATTGGTCTCATAAATATTCCTATCACTTACTATAAGGTTAACCAAACTTAAAATAGTATGACTTATAGTGGTTTTAAAAATTGATTTATTTTACAACGAAAGGATTGGAGTACCTGGGGCGGTTGTAGATCCGGCTTGATTCAAAGCACTACCAAGCTCTAGCGAAATGTCTGATGGGCCGAGCTATTTTCCTACTTTTTTTTTTTTTGAAAGAAATTTTCCTACTTAGTGGAGCCACAAAAACATGGCTTCTTTGCTTGCTCCTGCTCACAAACTTAATATAAATCATATAACACAGATATCACTAGAACCGTTTTTATCAACATAACGGCTTGAACTCCACAAGAAGAGACAAAGCCAGAGCCAATACACGACACTCTCACACACCAGAGATTTGCCATGATGTTAGACGCAACACACAAAATGGCCATGATATATACTCAAACAGCAGACTCAAATGGCATAAATTAAACACCACGAATTGAGGTTCAGTGCAGACCACTACAATGTTCATGTATATTATAGGCCAAAATATATAGCGAAGGCGAAATCATGTCCCCTGCTGCAGAATAACAACGTTGGCACACCGTACCCTGGGCCTGAGCACACAGGAACGACAGAAACCACAATACCAAGTAATACAGATCAGCAGGAGCTGCATAGTAGGCAGCATGCGTGATGCAAGACATCACCACACCAGGTCACCAGCAGTCGTTTAGCTCCTGCGCTTCGAGCCTGCACAAGGGAACTGAAGGGACACAAGGTAGACATTTCGATTTTATTTATATTTGAAGGCAGCAAGATGTGCTCCCAATTTTGCATGCATCTCAGCCATGCATGTTGAACCTCCTACTATACGCATCCCGGTGAACCTCCGATCTGCATCGTCCTCCACTCCAGCTCCCACAAGGGTCCTCCTCATTCAACGCGCTTGACTTCAGTGATCTGACGACGTTGATGGTGCTGTGTAGGAGGTAGCAGATCCTACAAATCGCGGGTCCTCAGACATCAAATACTATGTGCTAGCCTACTAGCATTAATCAAAGAAAGTGAGCCCAAATTTGTCAGACCTGGCACAGTCATAATTCGATCGGATTCTTCCACAAGACGAGCATGGAGATCGTTTAGTGTGATGTTTGGACTTGGACCATCGTCACCGAAACCAGAGATCCACAACTCGAGAAGGTCGTTGCCCTGTTGCGGTACTAGGTCTTGTTTGGTATAGCTCCTGGGTGCTTTGTGGCCCTTTTTTAAATGATCGTTCCACCTGCTTCTCCGGAGGATGTGCCTGATGACTTCCTTATCATCAAAGCTGATACTGCTGTTCTCGGGCTGGAGGATCTTACGGATGACTTCCTTATCACGAAGAGTCTGCCCGACGCCAGCCAATGCGTTAACGAGCTGCTTCACCTCATGGATGTAGCAGCTGAGGGGTTGATCTTCTGGCCGTCTGGTACTGGCCAACCTTTGTTCAAAGAATGCTGCTGCTAACTACAAAAAAAATAAGCAATATGAATCAAAGATTCAATATATATATCTTAATTAAATGCTATATGAACCTACAAAAGTCTTAATGAATAATAACACTTCGATTGTAAAAAAAGTTAAATAATAAACACTTGGAATCGCAAATTGTTAATAAATAAAATTAGCTACAAGGTGGACGGACCTGCAAACCTAGAAATAAACAAAGGACGAAACAGGAGATATAGCAAAAGAGAAAAATAATTCACTACCTTACACCTAAGGAAACTAGCAAGAGGGCATACTTAAACTGTTCTAAAAAAAGGTTACCTTGTTGCTGCTGTGCAAAGTCGACGTCCACCTACCAGCCACCTTACAGCACAATGTTCGCAATTTATCGTCAAAACAGATTTCCAAATATTCCAGTGCAGTAAGTTGAGGTTTTGGTATAACCACAAGCTCTAGGTCACCAGAAATTACAGAAATAAGAAATAAAAACAAACCGGATTGTTTTTCTGTATCAGTAGAGTAGACATATATCTTCAGATATCGCAGTGATGCCAGCAAACCAATGTTGTCTGGCAAATTCTCCTCTCGAATGTTTGAAATTTTCAATACCTCAAGAGCAGGGAGAAATCCGAGCAGTGCCCACTTGTTGGGGTGCAGCTGGCAGCTTGTAACATGCAGTTTGCGTAGAGTCAAAGAGGATGATGAGCCTGCATCGTATTGACTTGCTATAATTTCATCACTGGCTTCAATTCTCCATTCAACTGCTCTTGGGAGGCATGGTGTCAACCTTAGGTTAGGGCAGTGACAGATTTCCAGCTTATGAGGACTGGGGAACATGAACCCACCATTTGCTGGAAGCTTTGTGACCCACTGCTCCAAGATATCAAGATTTTCCAACGTGAGCTCTCTTAGTTTCTTAAATGCTCCACTTCCC
This sequence comes from Chrysopogon serrulatus, assembly GCA_015844335.1. Lineage (NCBI taxonomy): Eukaryota > Viridiplantae > Streptophyta > Magnoliopsida > Poales > Poaceae > Chrysopogon > Chrysopogon serrulatus. Next base: position 224,627 of record JADLZL010005564.1, on the reverse strand, counting down.
CCACAAATTTCAGTTCCGAGTTTCTTGAACATAGGCATTCTCTTTAGAATCAACCGCTGTAGGTTTTTTAATTGGCCAAACGGCGGTAAATGTTCACATCTCGGCAAATCTACCATCTCAATGCAAACAAGATGCAGTAGACATGATTCCATGCCCATCACCCATCCAGAAAAGTAAGTTGACATGTACCCTTGTACTTTTAAAAACATTAGTTTTTCAGGAGGCTGGAGTTCTCGGAGCAAAGCTTCATCCTCCACAAAACGTTCAACTGCCGGTGTCCATGCCAACACCAATTTGGCAAGTACTAGTTTATCTGCCAAATTTACTGCATTCGCTTCTTCTATACATGTCACGTTTTCAAGGCATTCGATTTCAAGTTCTGCAGGATGTAAAGATTGGAGGCGTGAAATATTGCTGCCTGAAGTTGTTATTTGAACAATAAACTTGGGCAACATTAGCACATCATTCTTAAGCTGAGACTCCCTGACACGCTCTTGCAACCATGGTCTGCACTCATGTATTAGCAGAAACTTGAGGCTGGCCATTCCGCATAGGCTTTCTGGAAATCTTTCAATCCAGTGACATTTCGAGAGATCTAAAGTATGGAGATCTTTTAGATTGTTGACAGACTCAGGTATATGCATGAGACATGGGCAACGGGACAGGTTTAGATACTGTAGCTTAGTAAGACAACAGACAGTCTCGATATCAAACCATAGATCAAGTCTTAAGCAATCTGACAGGTTCAAATACTGAAGTTCACGTAGCCTTCCAAAAGACTTGGGCAAAGAACAAAGATCAGTGCATTTTGACAGATTCAAATGTGATAGATTTATCAGCTCACCAAATGACTCTGGTAATGAACAGAGGCTACTACAACCACTTAGGTCTAAATGTAGCAAGCTTTTGAGTTTGCCCACTGACTCAGGCAAAGTTTTGAGAAGTGAGCAATGCGCGAGGTATAAATGTGAGAGGTTCATCAGGGCACCTGATGATTCTGGCAGTGAATATAGGTTACAGCACCCTGATAGGTCCAGGCAAAACAAGTCTCTAAGTTTGTCTACTGAATCTGGCAAAGTATTGAAAAGAATACAATTCGCCAGGTTCAAGTCTGTGAGGTTTGTCAGGTTGCCGAATGATTCTGGTAATGAACAGAGGTTACAACACCCAGATAGGTTTAGATGTAGCAGGCTTCTGAGTTTGTTTACTGACTCGGGCAGAGCTTTGAGTAGAGAACAATTTGTGAGGTTTAAATGCGAGAGGTTTTCAAGATCGCCAAATGATTCTGGTAGTGAAGAAAGGTTACAACACCCAGATAGGTCTAGATGTAGCAAGCTTCTGAGTTTGTTTATAGACTCAGGCAAAGCTTTGAGTAAAGAACAATTTCCAAGGTTTAAATGTGAGAGGTTTTCTAGGTCGCCGAATGATTCTGGTAGTGAAGAAAGGTTGCAAGACCCAGATAGGTCTAGATGCAGTAAGCTTTTGAGTGCCTTTACTGAGTCAGGTAGCGTTGAAATTTTGGAGGAACCACTTATGTTCAAATACATTAGCTTCGAAAGGTTAGTGACATCCTCAGGAACTGATTCATGTTGCATCCCACGAGCACCAAGGTACCTCAATTGGTTCAATTTACCAATAGATGCTGGAAAGTTTCCACTGGAAAACTTGCTTAAATCCAAGACACGCAAGAATTTGCTATACAAGGACGGATGAATTTCCCCAGAGTCAAAAATATGCAGAGATCTTAATTTGGTAGGAACATAATTGCAGAAATCTATTTCTCTCGTACCATATACTACTAATGCATACCGGTGATTGCCACTTCTAGAATTGTATCCCTTTTTACCATCCACAAAAAGCAGTTCTTCACCAAGAACAGATCTAGCAAGATCATGAATTAAATCATGCATGCTAAGCAGCATAGAGTTATTTGTGTCCTCCTTGGTTACCTGCAATAAATAAATAGATTATATTAATTAAACTAATCCAAAAAAGTGTCACCCTGCATTTTTACTCCGTATATTAATTATTAAATTTCCAAGGTCAAGACACCCAGGTACGATTATCTCTCCTATAAGCCCTTTCCTTAGCAAATATCCGCCTGGACTTTTGCTTCGGTTTGGTTTTTGCTCTCCATGTTCATGACAGTTTACTTGGCACTGCTAGTGACCGCAAATGTAAGACTATTTTAATTAGTCCTTTTTTTTCTGAATTGTCATCATCAATTTGTAAATTGTCACATTGATTGATAACACAAGGTTGAGGCTCATAAATTCATCACGAAAAATATTTTCATAGTATATCTATTTCCATTTCATATTATTTATTTTTATGGATACTGCTAATCAAAATGCCATATTGGAGTCTGGTTCGATGTACAAAATGTTAATAAAAAATATTTATGATTAATTAGAGGAAATCACACCAAGGGTCGCTTGGATTTGGATGCCAAGAGTAGTGAGGTATGTACTACTATTAATCACTCACCGAGGATGTTGCCCTTGAGTATTGGAGAAAGGACATTCCTAGTAGCTCGTTCACATAGTTTTCCCCAATCTCCTCAAGTTTCAAGTGCTCTTCAGGGCTAGATGGAATGAATCCAAGCGATATCCACTGCTGAACTAGATCACCCCTATGTATTTCACAGCCTTTAGGAAACACTGAGCAATAGGAAAAGCAACGCTTCAAGTAATCAGTCATCTGGTAGTAACTAAGCTTCAGTGATGGTAGCATATCGGTGGTTGAGGATCCATCCCATATATCACTGTCCCTCACATTTCTCCACTCCTCGACTTTTTTGTTGCGTAGCATAAACCCAAGAGCTTGAACTGCCATCGGCACTCCTTGGCATTTCTTTGCAATATCCCACCCAATTTTGTCCAGCACATTTTTATCTTCTCTGGAAGAGAAACCAGATTCAAAAGCAATATGTTTGAACAATGTCCAGCAATGATCATCCAGCAACGGATTCAACTTGTATGGTGTAACAGTGCCTATGTTCCTTGCAACTTCTTCAGTTCGTGTTGTTACAATGATCCTAGTCTTGCTTTTCTGCTTGAAGTCACTTAACATCAGCCTTAATTTAGCCAACTGAAAGCAGTTGCTCTCCCATACATCATCCAAAACAATCAAGCAACTTCTGCCACCCAACGTCTCCTCTAGACAATTACTTATAGATTGTAGGTTATCTAAACCCTCAACACTTCGTTTGATTTGTGATATTATACTTTTGCCAATCATTTCTAGATCAAAATGTGAAGACACATAAACCCATACTCGCAGATCGAAATCTTGCATCCGGTCATCATTGAAAACCAATCTAGCTAGTGTGGTCTTACCAATACCCCCGAACCCAAAGATGGGGATTACCAGTGTTTCTTGTTCCTCATCTGACTTTACCAATTTTACAATGTCATCCTTCTCTTTCTGCCTTCCAACGATAGTTGCTCTATTGATCTTTGATGTCGTTTGTCTCTTCTTGATTTCTTCATGGTCTGTTGAACAGGCCTCTAGGTTGAATGCAAACTGTGTCCGCTGTGCTGCTATGTTTGTTAACTTCTCTCTCATTTTCTTCAGCTTTTTACCCATAGTGAACTTGGCAACAGAGCTAGAGATCTTCCCCTGTTCAATAGGAAATCATTCAAAACCAGTTTTAAAATGAGGGGAAACTGATAAAGTTCCTAAATAACTGATACAACAGCTTGTCAGCTGATGAATAAAGAATATAGGACACATGTAAGGGTTTAAAAGAATGTAGACAAACAACAGAAAGCAAGAGATTTTCTTCAAGCTCAGCATTCCCAGCATTTGTGTTGGGCCTCCTTTGATGCCCCCCAGGTTAGTTTATTGGTACACATTCCTAATCCTAGCATTCTAATTGAGCCTCCTTTGTTGTGGCATCATGACAGTTACTATTCTATTCTTCCATAGACCAATGGGTATAAAATAAGAGAGATTTTCACCGCGATTGAATGCATCAAAGGGACACGTGTATCATGAAAGTGAACGGGTGGAAGCTTTTCTTGCCGGGCGCGAAGCAGCTCTGGAAGGCCTACGTCCCCCCCGAAACTCAAGTTCTTCTTCTGGCTTGCCCTTACACGGCCGTCTGTGGACCGCCGCGCGTCGCAAGCGCCGTGGCCTCCAGCCCGAGGGAACTTGCGCTCTCTGTGACCAGGAGGAGGAGACCACTGGCCACATGTTCCTTGGCTGCGTCTTCGCTCGCTAGGTCTGGAACTCCCTCCTCCGCAAGGCGAACTTGCAGGTCATCCGTCATCAGTCCGCTGCCCGGCTCCAGACTTGCGGACTGGTGGTTGCTCTCACGCACGGTGGTCGTGGCCGACAATAGACGTGCGTTCGACTCCATGCTTATCATCGTCGCCTGGGCCCTGCGGAGGGAGCGGAACGCAAGAACCTTCACGGCCACGGCAAGGACAGCGGTGGGGGTGGTGACTGTGGCGACCGACGACATCCGGGAATTCCTCTCCGCCGGCTTCGTGGGGCTAGCTCCTCTGGCGCAGGTCTTCCTGTAGCGCCTTGCGTCCCTGCGTCTTCTGTGTAATGTAGTCCTCGGCTGCGCCGTTTAGCCGGCGATCTTTGTTTTGTGTTCCCGGTCTGGACGCGGGGCAGCTCGCCCTCGCTGATGGGCATGTTCGTTTCCAAACATTCCTCTTCGCTTAATGGGACACGTGCCGCGCATGTTTTCGAAAAAAAAAAAACCGGGTGGAAGCTTTTCCAATGTGCGTCCTCTGCTCCAAGCTTGCCGCAGTTGATGAAGGATCCAGTGCAAGGCATCCTAGATCTTGCCGACGAAGGGCGATGGTTGACTAGCATGGGAACCAAATTACCAAATCTGCGTCTTATAACTTTATATAAAGATGTTTGTTTATATAGATAGACACTAGATTCCAAGCACTGCTTATATAGATAGATGCTAGATTCCAAGTACTACTTATAACTTTATTATAGTATAAGATGACTGTAACCAAATCTGAAGCAATAATAAAGATGACTGAGATCTGAAGCAATAATCTGAAGCAGCAGTTCATCGAGACAGACAGGCTGTTATTTGGGGGTAAATGGACTTTTTTTTTTTCATGTATATAGCACAAGCGAGAAGATTTACCTTTGACAGTTTCACCTCAAATTCATCGAACATGTCGGAGATGCCGTAGGCGGCGTCCTTGAGCATCTTAAGCCAAACGCTGACCGCTTCCTCCCTGATGGATCGCCTCTCGGCATCCCTCAGTACCGCTTGCACGATGCCCAGCGTGCTCTTGATGTCCTCCATGTCTCGCTCCAGATTCCATCGCGTCTTGATCTGCTGGCCGATGGCAGATCCCAGCTTGCGCAGCACCTCCTTGAGCACTACGGACGCGAGCGCCTCCCCGACTCCAGCCATGGACGGACGCCGCGGGCGAAGGAATGCCAGGTGCGAACGACTCCGCAGACCCCGCTCACAAGCAGTAGGAGCAGGCCAGGTCAAAGGCGGCGGGCGGCTCGTCAGTCCGCGCCGGATCAGTCATCCTCGCTGAGTGCGCGTGGGACCTCCGTCGCTCCGCGTACTAGGAAGCTGCCGCCGACGCCATACGTGGGACCTCGTCTCTCTCTTGTACAAAAGTTGTGACTCTTCGTCCTAAAATAATGTATCTCTTTTTTACTTTTTTAAAGACTGTATTTAACTATTCATCTTATTTAAAATTCTTTTATAAATATTATGTATCTTGTTATGATTTATTTTATTATTAAAAATATTTTAAAAATAATTTATTTATTTAAAATTTTATATTTTTAAATAAGACGAATAGTCAAACGCAGTCTTTAAAAATTAAAAAGAAGTAAGTTATTTTAAAACGGAAGGAGTAATAATTAACGTTAGTTGGGACTGTTGTAAAAAAAAAAATATGGATGAGAGCGTTTTATGAACATTAAATTAAAATAAGTTGAGATGACATGGTTTAAATAAAGAGAAATATGATATAACTTTTATTGGATTAAATAAGTTTTGTGTGGATAAAACTTATTTGAACTGTGTTTAAAATGTGTGAGATGGGCCTAATAAAGTGGGTGAGGCATTTAGCGGTTTCCTCCTAAACAGCTAATAATAGTGAGCTAAATCGAACTATAACGGCTAAATTATATAACTATACCTAATATTTAACAGGCAAAATTTCTGTCTTTTTTTTTCGTCTGGCCCATTCTAATCTGGTCCAACCGTCTTGACACTTGCTAGCTTCTGGCCCATTCGCGGCCCAATTTATTGCTTTTGCGTTTTTTCCCCATAGCAGATGGACGCCGCCAGCCTCCACGTTCCGCTCTCGTAGCTTCCGTCCCGTCAAAAGAAAGGGAAAATCGCAAGGCCACCGCCGTCTCTCACGCCCGCAGCGACGCATCTTGACCCACCCCACGCAGCCACAATTTTAGGGTTCAGGCTCATCCTCCGGCCCATGAGCGGCTCTGAGGCCGCACCTCGCCGATGACGACGCAAAGCTCAGAGGTCACCATGCATCCTCTGGCGGCGGCGGCGCGTGGGTGGGCAGATCCGGCATGGATGCCCGTCGTGCGTCGCGTCCGCGCCGCCCCCCGCCGACATGGACGCCCAGCCCGCCATCTTTGTTGCATCGCGTCGCGTCCGACGCTGGGCGTGGACGCCTGCGGCCGTGAGCAAGTCGAAATCAAAATTTGATTGGATTCGAATTGAACAAAGGCTCCACTTTCTATCAGAAAAATCCGGGGTATGTTTGACATGAACTCCAAGTTCAACACGAATTTCTTCTGTTTTTTTGTTCGACATGAATTTCTTCTGCTATTTTTTTATTTTTTTGGTTGGTACTATAAAATTAAAAGGTGTCACTGGGATATCCCAACGTGAAGGAGTTCCTGATCTCGTCGGAGCACAGCAAGTACACACGCCACCTTTAAAATCTAATCTCGCCGAGCTGAACAAGAACCATTCTGATCTCGAATCAACAAGTAGTATTAGGTGGGACTCTTTAAGATTATTAGTTTGATTGAATTGCAGTAAAAGGATCTTCATTAGTTTTTAGATGCTTGCTCTGTGCTTGGCATGGCATATCTGAGACTACATCATTGTTTTGGAAGGATTTTCATTAGTTGCCAAATGCTTTGTGATTGGTACAGTAGGACATAGAGCGTCTGTGTTGACGGATGCTATTTGCTTGTAGGATATATCAGAATATATATCAATTTGCATCCAGATTTTTAATATATCAATTTGCATCCAGATTTTTAATGTCTGGTTTTTTTATAACAAGTATAAGAGCTGAGGTTACCTGTCTATGTTGTAAATGAATTTTAGGGTATGTTGGACATGAACTACAAGTTTGACTCGAATTTCTTCCTTTTATTTTGCTACTTATATATTACTGAATTTGGTTGGATCATTGGGATCTCGACATGCAGAAGTTCCTAATCTCGCCAAGCAGAACCAGTACACATGTCATCATCTTTGAAATTCTGGTCTCATCGAGCTGAACAAGAACCAAATCTTCTTATCCCGCCAAAGACACGATCAACAAAGGTTAGCTTTCTCACTGATTGTTGTGATGTACCGATGAGTATTATAGCTTTGTCACTTTATTGTTCTGATGTGGTACGATGATTGTTCTTATTTACCGATGAGTAGTTCATACATGTTTTTGCTTGATTGGATTGGATTGTTGTGAAAGGATCTTCATTAGTTGCCAGATGCTCTATGCTTGGTACAGTAGGACATAGAACGTCTTGTGTTGCCAGATGCTATTTGCTTGGTATGGTTGGACATAGAATTTATCGGAATATATATCAATTTATGTCTAGATTTTGAATGTCTGGTTTTTATAACAAGTATAAGCTGAGGTTACCAATCTATGTTGTAATATAAGATTTATGTTTTTCCTTCAAAACTATTGTAATCAAATTTGGTGCCACCGTGTACATGACTGGCAGCTGCCACTTGGGGTTCAGCGGGTCACGGGTGTAGTTGGGACTGGTGCTCCATGCTGACAAGATGAACCAGTGGATCGTGGGAAATCTACCAGACCTGCATCTTCGCGGTGTTTGGACGAGGTGGCGCGTGTGCCACGGCAGGCTGATGTTTGGAACGTGTCTAATATAGATCCTGTTTTTGTTGCCTATTTCAGGAGACTGACATTTCACATAAGAGGGCAATGGGGGCTGAGATGATTGATGATGTGAATATCCATGTTGAGATACAGATTTAATTTAAAAGATTTTCTATCCTGAATTTTCTACTTTCTCCTAGAAATTTCTCTCTGCATATTTATGACAGCTTTTATGAGTCGTAAATACTTTGGATGATTTCATCCGGAGTTGCATGTGTCATTTGAATTTAGAAGCTAGCAATCTTGATTTTAATATTTTGGTGTGGAGGGAGATGAGTAATTTTGATTTTGTTGCTCACATAGGGCAAGTGGAAGAATGTGAAAGCCAGTGAAGTGCCGTGACTACGTTCAACCAAGAGAGCAGGGACATACTTTGTTATTTGAGTGAGGGCATGGGCCACCACTCAATTTTGGATAGCTGATTGCAATTTTGTAACATATGTGCCCCTGTACAAATAATTTATAAAGAACCTGCTGAGTAAAAAAATATGTTAGTTTTTCATGTGCCCTCTCTCAATTTTGTCCAAGGTCTCTCTACCCTGCACGAGAGGGTATGCTACTTAGGTAGATATGGTATAATTATGAGCACTTCACCGATATGCTCCATTCTGAACTGTTGAATTTGATCTAGGTGGTTGTTCATTGAAGAGAGAATGATGAGCAAAAAGTAAAAGAATCTCCAAGAGTTTGTTCTGAAGCGCTCACCTAAACCCATTGGACTTGGCTCATTGTTGCGCTACTAATGGATAATATGCTTTTCATGACAGAATAAACTTTTAGCAAAGGAAGTTCTAGCAGGATCAATTTGATCTAGGTGGTTGTTCATTGAAGAGAGAATGATGAGCAAAAAGTAAAAGAATCTCCAAGAGTTTGTTCTGAAGCGCTTCACCTAAACCTGTTGGACTTGGCTCATTGTTGCGCTACTAATGGATAATATGCTTTTCATGACAGAATAAACTTTTAGCAAAGGAAGTTCTAGCAGGATCTCCAAAGCGTTTTTGACACATTAACAACATGAAATGCCACGAGAACTGGGGGTTTCAGCCAACATATTTAATGGTTCGTCAAATTTATCAGTCTTTTGCCGAATAATCACTTCGGCTCAGGCCTTCTTTACTAATGCTTTGGTCGGGCCATCTTTACTAATGCTCTGACTTACTATGCAGAACAAATCAATTACTTATAAACATAATAACACATGATAAAAAGGAGTTTTGGTCAGTGGAGGAACTAAATTACTTATAAACATAATAACACATGATAAAAAGGAGTTTTGGTCAGTGGAGGAACTAAGGGATTGATTGAAGACAGTAAATTCTAAGTACAACATGAACAATAGATCTTACCAAGACCACATGGAACACTATCAAGATATTATTAGCTATTAAAAATAGAGAAATAGAATTTAGGCCTAATAATGTAATGGTTTTACAGATTGGGACAATGATTCATATTCATATATAGTTCAAACATTATATTGATGAATAAATTATTAAATTCTAACATACTTTGTATCACGTATTTATCGTTGGACGATTTTCTATTCTAGATATATGCCATGACATATTTAATAATAAAAAATTAGTTTTCCAATCAAATGAAACAAAACCTTGTTGGAAACAACAAAGATGGAGATAAAAATATAAATTTTAAAATATAATATTATTCACCCGTAGCAACGCACGGGCATATTTACTAGTAGAAACAAATAGCTTAGCCCTCCACAAATAGCTATTACCTTTAGTAGGTTTAAAAAATGGTCGTTTTGAAGGTCTTATGGAAAGTCCGGTTACCACGGATGTTTGTAAACTATTTAGCCATTTGAGGGCAACTTTCATCCGTATATCACCGGGTGAGGGATGTCCCCCTTGACTTATAAAAACAATGGTCTCTAAAACATACACTTTTTTATTTTTATAAAAATATTTATTAAAAATATTTATATGTACATTTTCTAAAAGTATTTTTAAATATAAATATATTACATATGTTTTTATATTTTCAAACTCAATAATTTAAAAGTTATTCATGGTTTATATTTTCGATGTTTGATCTAAGTCTTGTTCAATTTTTTTTAATGTGCATTCTGTAGGAAGTATCTGGAGATAGTGGTAGCTATACGGGAGATTTACAGCATAGAATGCAACATTTGAGCACTAAACTATTTAGAGCAAGGCTAATAATAATAGCCGTTGTTGGCTGTAAGGTTTCTTTGCAACCTTTTCTTAGCCCACTCATATTATAATTAGCTCTTCACTATTAATATATGGCTCACTTGTCTCTCTTACAGAGTTTTTTAGTGCTTTGTATCTAAACTAGTTATAAGGCAGCCACAATATGGAGACAGACAAGTTGGCATTAGCCCAGGACCCACACGAATTGGCATTAAGCTACGACATGTAGCCCAGTGTGTAACAACTCAACAAGACAGGCGGGCCCTCTAGATGGCAGCAGCATGCATCTCACAGTGGTAGCAATCGTTAGAGAAAAAGGACAGAGAAAATTATTCTTTATTTGCTTATGGTGCATCTCAAGGCTATGGTATGCTTTAAGCTAAGGCTCATTTCTACAATATCTAAGGTCAATTTCTGACATGCTTAAGGCTACCTTTTTATCACATTGTAGCTGCCCAAGTTTGCAGCTCATTTCTCCTTTCTCTCCTCTCCTCTTTTCTCCACCTAAGCATTTAGCTAACTTGTAGCCTTCTATTATACCTGCTGGGCATGCGCAATGTTGCAGGTAAAAGTTCACCTTAAGCTGAGGCCCACAAGAAAGTGACCATAGTTATTGTCCTACCCACAATGTTGCGGTTGAAAATTCACCACACGGTGGGACCCTTACTTGATTAAACAAATAACATAAAAAATCTCTAGCCACACCCATCCATCTGCATCATCTAGTCTGTGCTGCACTGTTTTGCCAGGTCGTACACTGAGTTGCCAGCGTTGCCAGAGAGAGATACTTTTTTATTTCTTATGGTATGACCTTAAGCTTATGGTGCATTTCTTCCTGGCTATAACTATGGTGCACTGCCATAATGCTTAAGATGCAGGCATTAAATGTTTAGTGCTACCTTTTTCTCACATTGTGAATGCCCGCAAAGATGGATCTAGTAAACTCTACTACTATCTAGTGTCTTGCTAGCCTAGGGTGACCAACATCAAACTACACGATCCTAGATATCAAGAAAAACATCTAAACTAGATCACTAGGAATCGTAGAGTTAATTAGGCAAACATCTAAGATGACAAATCCTACTATCTCTACTTCTAGGAATTGAAAGGCACAATGAATATCAAACCAAACAGATGGAGACAAAAGGATATATGGTTAGTTAGCTTGTTGTGTACCTACGGCCATGTTGAGGCAAATTCTTCATTGCCGCCACCCATCTACAAGCTCAATGATCCATGAAGATCCGTTCCAAAGTAAAACTGGAGGAATAATTTACGGAATGCAATTGTCATTGGACTAACCTAACTGGCTTTCTGATGTATAAATTATTGTGGCCTCGGTGTGTACATTCTAGTAACCATCAAGATCACCTTATGCTTCTGCTTCTACAAATTCTGATGCAAAAACTCCATGAGACAATGAGGTTAGGCTTTCAGACACCTTTTGATTCTGCTTCTACAGATTCTGGTGCAAATACTCCATGAGACAATGAGGTTAGGCTTTCAGATTTTGGAGTACTGTAACTCATCGAAATGCATCTAGGAGACGCAAGAGCGACTATTACAGGATAGGTTGTAGGGTCAAAGCTTGCAACAATCTTCCATGAAGAAGCCGGTGTCTGTATTCAACTCAAACAATCAACAACTGATGTGAGATATCCGCTCTATTAAACTAGACTCCAAAACAGCTAATTTATTGTGAAAGAAAAATACTGTTGGAACGGATAATAATTAAGTTGACTAATATCTGTGAGCCTAGAGAATCGAGGAGAGCTAACGAGTCGTGTATGTGATATAAAATTAAGAACATATCTAACCAACCGCTCGGTGCAAACCATGCAAACCAACTGCGGGGGAGAGGTGGGAGGAGGATTTGCAAAAGTGTGATCAGGAGCGGGCAGTTAAGTGTAAAGTTACACTTCTGCAAATTGCAAATTCCCCTCCCACCTCTCTCCCGCAGTTGGTTTGTACAGTTTGAATGGAGAGATTGATTTGCACTTGATACAATGGCCTTATTTGGCATCAAGGGAAGAAAAGATCGAAGAAGAAGAAGATACAAGGCAGACCGGCCAATTTGAAATTTGAGGGACAATATTGTTGAGTCTTGTAGCAAGGGACGCAATCGACTATACATTTTTATTAATCAAACAATATATAATAGATATTTGTCCCATATATGTCTCGTTGATAGGCACATGCATCCATTTATGTCCATGGCAGCAATATAAGTGGCCTTATTATTAGCATCAAGCACAAATTTTTATTTGGCATCGAGGGAAGCATGCAGCTATGGTGGATTACTACGCTACGCATACGCGTAGGCGACGTTGTTTGGCGCGTGGACGTTGTAGACGGAGTCGTCGTGGTTGGGCATGTGGTAGCGATTGGTGAACCACATGGTGTCGGCGACGACCTTGTTGCCGTCGTGGTTGCGGTACCAGGCGTAGAACGCGTGCGTGCGGTTCTTGATGTCCAGCACGGCGTGCCCGAAGCTGTACTCCCGGAACGCCGAGTATGCCGGCTGCGGCCAGGTGAGCTCGTCGGCGAGCCCCTCGACGTTGCCGCCGTCGCCGACGACGACGTAGACCGGCGCGCGGCGGTCGGCGACGGGCGTGCACTTGCCGTCGGTGACGTTGTACCCGATGTTGGAGTAGCGGTGCGTGCGCTCGTATGCGTGGACGTGGCCGGAGAAGACGGCGTCGACGCGCGCGTCCACGGCCATCTTCTCGAACTGCGCCCGCATCGGCTCGCCCTCCATGTAGTGGAAGTTGTTGCTGTTGTACCACGGCACGTGCGTGCTGATGAACAGCCATGGCGTCTGCTCCCGGTCCACGCGCGCCAGCTCCGCCTCCAGCCACTTGTACTGCGGCGTGTACTTGCCGAACGCCGAGTAGGAGGAGAGCACGATGATGTGCGCGGGGCCCAGCTTCACCGAGTACCAGTACGGCTCCGACGACCCGCTCGCCTCCCACGGCGTCGGGTACCGGTGGCTGAACGGCTTGAACGGCGCCATCTCCCCCAGCTCCGGCGCGAAGTCCACCTCGTGGTTGCCTGTCGTCCACACCCACGGCTGGTACGCGATGCTGCGCTCGGCGAACCGCCCCCACGTGTCCCACCGGTTGTTGTCGTGCAGCGGGTGCTTGTCGGCGTAGGAGAGGTCGCCGACGAAGAGCACGGCGTCGCCCGGGTGGGACTCGTAGTGCGTCAGCGTGGCGTTGGAGTCGGGCGTCTGGCCGAGGTCGCCGATGAGCCCCAGGCGCAGCGGCACGTCGGGCCCCGGCGCCGGCGGCGTCGTGAACCAGAACGTGCGCACCGTGTCGCCGAGCCCCACGGCGTAGTAGTACTTGGTGCCGTGCTCGAGGTTCGTCAGCGTGCAGTGGTGGATGTACCCGGACGTGTAGTTGTAGTAGGTGTAGCGCGTGACGGTGCCCTCGGCGGCGAGGTCGAGCGCGAGCTTGTCGCGGCCGTACAGGACGGTGCTGTTGCCCTCGGCGTCGACGGTGACCCAGGACACGAACATGGCGGTGCCCGTCTGGTCCGCCAGCCCGATGTGCACCTGCTGCGGCGCGTTCCGCCCCGCCGGCGCCGCGAACACGTCCGCGTCCAGCGGCATGTCGTCCGACGCCTGGTGCTTCCGCACGTACCGGCTCGTCACACCGCCGCGCCGGTGCGCCGCCGCCGTCTGGGCCGCGCCGGCGAGGAGCGCTACTACGGCGGCGACTACCAGCAGCCGCCGTATGCCGCCATTGCCAGCCACCGTGTGCATGGTGACAGCAGAGAGAGCTAGTCGACACGTGCGTATCTACGTTCAGCCTCTCTGCCCGGATTTGGTAGCTGATGGATGTTTGCGTGAGTGGCACACGCCGGCCGTCCGGTGATCTGATCTGAGCCGGTGCATGCTACTGCTACCTGCTCTTTAAGTAGAGGTAGAGGAGGAGGAGCAGTAGCGAGTACAACAGGGACATGCATGTCGATATTTGCTGATGCTCCATCGCCTTATTAGCTGCTTTGGCACCAAGCGGCGTGTGGTTACTTTGTACCGGACGACGTGGATCGACGAGCAACCATAATCCGCTGCATCATTGATTTCATTATTACAGTCAATATCATGCAAATTTCATTTATCTGTTATTATTATAGCAGCTTTGTTACATTGAGAAAACTCTATTCCTTTTATCTATAAATAAAATAATGATAATGATAGATCCAATTTTTTCATTCCCTCAAAAAATTGGAAAAGCAAGAGATTTTTCTCAATTCCTTTCTTCCTGACTCGTGGCTACTGTTGGATCTTTGCATCCATGACTGTGACTTTTCAATTAGCAAGACGCCACTATGCCATGGCGCCACACGGGAGAGAGAGTGCACCGGGGCGCTCCACACAAGCGAACGTCAAAGCTCCACAATTGAGTGCATCAAGGTTTCACATGGGCAAGCACATGAGGACATAAGAAAGAGAGAAGAGAGAGGGAGTGTGGGCTGGCCACACCACTACATCAGGCCCTGTACCGGTGAGTGTCGTCCGCATTGGCGCAAGCAGGATAAACTGAGGAAGAGGGCATCATTGGCTCCACAGAGCAAGTATTGCAGGAAGACTGGAAGAGGTAAGAGCGAGAAAAAGGAGATTTTTACCAAGGTCTATTATAACAACACTTCTCTATACCATAGATGTCTGATTTCTTAATCCTCTGTAGCTATTTTTAATGAAAAGAGAAAGGTAACGTGACTCTCAGTTGCTCATGAGACGAGGAAGGTCTAGAAGAAAATTAGAGCAATAACACAAAGGCTTCTAGCCTTAAGTATATGTAATATCGGGATTTGTTTCAGTCTGCTAGGGTGGTCCGGTCACAACTGTAAGACCCCCTAGGGCGCTCTTCAAAGCGCGTCGGGTGTATATGTTTAAACTCTTCCTCTTAATTACAATGATACGTAAACCTTTTGCGTATTTGAGAAAAAAAAAAGTATATATATGTGGGTAGAATTTCACTCTTGCTCTAAGTATAACCAAAACAAACTCCTTTATGAAGACAGTTCTGCATCTTTGCACCAAGTGTGAAATATTGTCCAAATTGACCAGCCCCTCGTTATAATAATCTCCATACAATTAAAAATGGCAACCAAAGCTGAGCCTTGAAACTCTTGATGATGAAGCTCGGGTCAAGGAAAGTTGGCAACAACTGCCAAATGAAGAGTGACCCAGCAATTAATCTAAGGAGAAAGGATAATGAAAGAGGAGGTGAATAAGATCTTCTTCAACATTACAATCACAGAGAACATTGCTATTCCTTCTCCATAGTAAAGCTATCTCGTATTTAATCGATCTATCCTACAGAATTAGACAGAAAAAATTCTTTTGTTTTGACAAAAAGATCTTTAGAGTCATGAAAGGATTTATGAAAAATCTCCCTTGTGTCCAATAAGCTACTTGTATGCTTGCCTCAAAGAAAAAGACGAGAAGATCCCCTAATATAATTAAGAAAGTTGTTACTTTTAATTCTCAATGCGCATTTTTCTTTTCCCAATATCATTCCATCTCTGTATCTCTTCTTTTTGTTCTCCTCTGTGCATATTATCTTTTTTCACTCATTGATAGAGAGAGAGTATTTATTGTATGTATATGGATTACTTGGAGCACACCGCCATGCATCGATCTAGCTATCTCTTGATTTTATCTGTTCATGATTGATACCATTCGATCCATCATGTCGTGTAATCGATCTTATTAAAAGTTGAAAAGCGAAAGAAGACGACATGCGCCTAGCTAGTGTGTAATGTGCAAGTCGAGGTCGTCGTCGTAGGCCGGTCGATCGATCAGTGACTAGTACAAATAATGTGTGTGTGTGCAGCCCCTCAGGGCTCAGGCAGTGGGGGTGTGCATGGCATACACATGCGCTATTGCGACGTGCCGGAACAGCGACGACTCAGGTGCAAGGACAACAACGATATACATTTTTGTCGTCTTCCTTTGCTGTCTTCTTATATTAATGTGTTCTTGTAGAAAAACAAACTTCATCGCATACTGGCACGTGGACTTATTAGTGTAGTGGTGTGCATAGAGAGGCGACAGAGAGACCTGTCAACGTACTACTCTCGATATATTTTGTGGCCCTAGCTAGGACAATAGGCCGGCCGGCATTCACATGCATGTTTGTGGACCTGCAGCGAACAGCAAGGGACGCCTAGGTTGGTCCTTCCTATTAGTTCTGATTATCCGGTCTATATATATACTCCCTCCGTCCCATGGACTTTATCGTTGGAAAACCGTGTCCTCCTCACAAACACGTTTTCCGGACGACGTTCTCAATGGGACAGAGGGAGTATTATATATACTAGTAAAGAAGTAATTTTTTGGAGACATCTTTCTTTTGTAGTAGAAATGATTTTTTTAGCACACCGTCTCTAATCTTTGTAACCTTCACAGGTGACACTCTAGTCATACAGTCGTTGTAAAAGTCAATTTTAGGGACTGTTTTATTAACTAGTGGACAGGCACGTGCGGCACGCACGTGTCTATACAAAACAAAAATTTATTATAACAATGAAATACACAAACAATATTTTGCATATATCCACAGTGTAACTGTACTAAAATTTGTAAAAAGAAATTATATACCAACCGGCTTAGTTTCAATTTCACGTTCAGTTCTATCTAAACAAAGAGACATTACTATTACTGTATCCCACTTTTGAATGCCATCATACCCCCATGTGAGCCCTTTCCTACGTGCAGATCCAGGAAACATTTTTTAGTCAGTGTAAATAAAGGAAATAACCATTTGAACCACATAATGATCAATATTGATATAACTACAAATAAAGGAGGGATCTTTGTATCATGTAATGACCAAACTATTTCTGAACTGCCACTATCGTAGGCAATAGGCACGTTCACCAGCCGTCTGTAATATCAAAGATCTAAATAATGAGAAAATCAGCAGTCCTTTTTTTATATCATCCTCTATCTACTGTGGGGGCCCACTTATCACTTTATCTAAATATATCCATGTGACATCTTATTTTAAAGGATTTATTAAAATAAATTTAATGGCATAATTGAAATTTAATTTGGATTTTTAGTTTGGGAGTTATAGCATTTTTTGTGTTAGTTCAATTAAGTGGGGCCCGTGCTGCACTACTTCTCTCTCCCTCCCTCTGTTCTGTGAATGCAGCCTGCTGTCTGACCCATGCGTCATACCGGATCAACTTTTTCTCCGCCAGCGACACCGGACGAGCGGGCGTGCGAATGGATACCGGTATCCGTAGCGTATGCCACTGCAGCAAAAATTCCTAGAAATGCGTACTGCAGGATCTTTTACAGTTTACCAATGCAGTTAGTCTCAGGACATCAGTAAATATAAATACTGGAAAACGTATCGAGCATCATCTGCTAGTTGATGATTTTCGATATAGCATGGATCAGTTTACTGAAAAGAACTACACGTATTTAGTTGACAACTACTGCACATATATATGTCCTTCCCTCCCTCCTTCCCTCCCTCTCTCTGTCTGTCTCCCCCTTGGTTGTTTCAATTACCAGCATGGTTCTGCAATATTAGCATAGTTTTCAGTAATCTGGAATAAAACTTGCATTACAGAGATGAAGCATGTAGCTTTTGTTATTACATAGCATGTTTGAATTTTCAGTAAACAAAACTGAAATAACTTTCATTGATGCTTCAAGAAATAACGGAGCCACAAGTAACTGAAATTAAAAACAATCTACCTCTAAAACATTTTAGATAGGCGTCTCAAATCCTTTTTGCGGGTGGTCAAGAAATCTAGCAAGCTTGGAGACTGCAAGATGAAAGAGAGAGAGAGAGAGAGAGAGACAATGAGCAATATTTAGAGGCAAGCCAAAGATTTCAATGATCCAAGCATGTAATTTGCAAAAGATTCAAAAGTTCTGGACAGAAACAAGTCGAGGTTACTCTTCCTCTTATCTGAGACCTCGCTGAGAAGGTGGAAGGGGTTCTACACGCACCAGAGTTACATGGGAAGTTAAATCTGAGAAAACTCTATTCCTTTTATCTACTCCCTCCGTCCCAAAAAGAATGTCGTTCTCGCTTCCCGAAAAATGACTGCCGGCAATTTTTATAAATACTAAATATCATTGATTAGTATCATAATTAGTATTATCGGAAAGATCTTTAGATCTAGTTTTTTTAACAAATTTATTTGGAGATGTAAATATTGTACGTATTTTCTACAAATTGAGTCAAACGTGTGGTACGAAACACCAAAAAACGTCATCTATTTTGGGACGGAGGGAGTATAAATAATGATAATGATAGATCCAATTTTTTCAGTCCCTCAAAAAATCGGAAAAGCAAGAGATTTTTCTCAATTCCTTTCTTCCTGACTCGTGGCTACTGTTGGATCTTTGCATCCATGACTGTGACTTGTCTATTAGCAAGACACCACTATGCCATGGCGCCACACGGGAGAGAGAGTGCACCGGGGCGCTCCACACAAGCGAACGTCAAAGCTCCACAATTGAGTGCATCAAGGTTTCACATGGGCAAGCACATGAGGACATAAGAAAGAGAGAAGAGAGAGGGGGTGTGGGCCGGTCACGCCACTACATCAGGCCCTGTACCGGTGAGTGTCGTCCGCATTGGCGCAAGCAGGATAAATTGAGGAAGAGGGCATCATTGGCTCCACAGAGCAAGTATTGTAGAAAGACTGGAAGAGGTAAGAGCGAGAAAAAGGAGATTTTTACCAAGGTCTATTATAACAACACTTCTCTATACCATAGATATCTGGTTTCTTAATCCTCTGTAGCTATTTTTAATGAAAAGAGAAAGGGGATCTCATGGAAGTAATGTGACTCAGTTGCTCATGAGACGAGGAAGGTCTAGAAGAAAATTAGAGCAATAACACAAAGGCTTCTAGCCTTAAGTATATATATGTGGGTAGAATTTCGCTCTTGCTCTAAGTATAAACAAAACAAACTCCTTTATGAAGACAGTTCTGCATCTTTGCACCAAGTGTGAAATATTGTCCAAATTGACCAGCCCCTCGTTATAATAATCTCCATAAAATTTAAAATGGCAACCAAAGCTGAGCCTTGAAACTCTTGATGATGAAGCTCGGATCAAGGAAAGTTGGCAACAACTGCCAAATGAAGAGTGACCCAGCAATTAATCTAAGGAGAAAGGATAATGAAAGAGGAGGTGAATAAGGTCTTCTTCAACATTACAATCACAGAGAACACTGCTATTCCTTCTCCATAGTAAAGCTATCTCGTATTTAATCGATCTATCCTGCAGAATTAGACAGAAAAAATTCTTTTGTTTTGACAAAAAGATCTTTAGAGTCATGAAAGGATTTATGAAAAATCTCCCTTGTGTCCAATAAGCTACTTGTATGCTTGCCCCAAAGAAAAAGACGAGAAGACCCCCTAATATAATTAAGAAAGTTGTTACTTTTACTTCTCAATGTGCATTTTTCTTTTCCCAATATCACCCCATCTCTGTATCTCTTCCTTCTGTTCTCCTCTGTGCATATTATCTTGTTTCACTCATTCTTGATGGAGAGAGTATTTATTGTATGTATATGGATTACTTGGAGCACACCGCCATGTATCGATCTAGCTATCTCTTGATTTTATCTGTTCATGATTGATACCATTCGATCCATCATGTCGTGTAATCGATCTTATTAAAAGTTGAAAAGCGAAAAGAAGACGACGTGCGCCTAGCTAGTGTGTAATGTGCAAGTCGAGGTCGTGGTCGTAGGCCGGTCGATCGATCGGTGACTAGTACTCCCTCCGTTCCATTAAATAAAAGAACATCTTTGACTTCCGACCATTCGTCTTATTTAAACTTTTTATGCAAATAATAAAATAAATTAATTATTATAAAAATATCTCTAATGATAAAATAAATCGTAACAAAATAAATACTATTTATTAAAATTTTTTAAATAAGACGAATGGTCAAACAAGAATCATAGAAGTCAAATATGTTCTTTTTTTTGTGGAACAGAGGGAGTACAAATAATGTGTGTGTGTGCAGCCCCTCAGGACAGTGGGGGTGTGCATGGCATACACATGCGCTATTGCGACGTGCCGGAACAGCAACGACTCAGGTGCAAGGACAACAACGATATACAATTTTGTCGTCTTCCTTTGTCTTCTTATATTAATGTATTCTTGTAGAAAAACAAACTTCGTCGTATACTGGCACGTGGACTTAGGGCCTGTTTGGATGTACCAACTATATTTTAGCTGACTAAATTTAATGCTGGACATCTCTAACAAATCAAATTAAAAAAAGTAACTAAACTTTAGCCGAGTTTAGCTACTTTCACCTAGCTAAAGCTAGCTAAAATTTAGCTGAGTCTATTAGCTGGAAAGCATCCAAACACCTCTAGCTAAAGTTTAGCTAGAAAACTTTTAAATAGCTAAAATTATACTTTGAATTTTTACCTAAATAAAAAACTTTAGTTGGATGCATCCAAACAGGCCTTTATTAGTGTAGTGGTGTGAATAGAGAGGCGACAGAGAGACCTGTCAACGTACTATTCTCTATATATTTTGTGGCCCTAGCTAGGACAATAGGCCGGCCGGCATTCACATGCATGTTTGTGGACCTGCGAACAGCAAGGGACGATTAGAGGCCTAGGTTGGTCCTTCCTATTAGCTCCAATTATCCGGTCTCTCTATATATATACTAGTAAAGAAGTAAATTTTTTAGAGATGTATTTCTTTTGTAGTAGAAATGATTTTTTTAGCACACCGTCTCTAATCTTTGTAACCTTCACAGGTGACACTCTAGTCATACAGTCGTTGTAAAAGTCAATTTTAGGGACTGTTTTATTAATAAAACCGCCCTACAATGGTCCTGTTAAGAAAACCATTCTGAAAATACAATTTTCAACAACAGTTGCTTGTCAACCATCTATAATGGATTTGTTAAGTCCAACGTTTTTAAAAATCGGTTTTCAAAGGT
Source organism: Chrysopogon serrulatus (assembly GCA_015844335.1). Classification (NCBI taxonomy): domain Eukaryota; kingdom Viridiplantae; phylum Streptophyta; class Magnoliopsida; order Poales; family Poaceae; genus Chrysopogon; species Chrysopogon serrulatus. The sequence continues at coordinate 203,381 of JADLZL010005564.1, read as the reverse complement.
GGATGACTAAGTCAACGATTCTTAAAAATAGTTGTAGCACAAATAAATTCATACCTTTTAAATGAAGTCAAATGAAGACAAAATTTATATCAAAATTGTAGAGCTCGATGAGTTGCTGTTGTTAAAATTTTTATTTGAGATTATTTAGAATTCTAAACATATGAATTAAGTCTTAGATTTTGAATTTAAAATTTTTAAATTTTTCAAATGAGCTTGGATGGAGAAATGTACTATATCAAAGTTGTAGTGGCTTCATGAATTCTAAAACTTTGTAGTTGAAAGTTTTTTCATTTATGATTATTTATGAGTTAAAATAATGATTAAAAAGATTTGTACGTAAGTACAAACAAACAATATTGTATAATTTGCAATGTATCTAGTCACTATGTGGTGCAGTGGTAGAAGAAGGTTTGGCATTGAATTGATACAGGTACTTACTTAACCCATCCACCAGTGTGGTCATCTAGTCCACAAAAATCTTAAAAATAATATACATTGAGTATATTTAAATTCAGTTTTCGGAAGTGACCAAACAGAACACTATATTATATTACGCTAGCACTATCTACAAGAAATATGCCACTTATTGACATTCTATTTGTGTTATAATATCTGGAATTCATGTAAATTGGAGATTTGTGACATCCAGATCATGAAAATCCGAACATCAAAAAGGCATTATTCACAAATTTATCATGTGACATCTGCAAATTTCATGTCACAAGTATACAACATTGGATTTTTGTCGTTTCATATAGGTTTCTGACTTTCGCTCTTGGTCACAGGCTCTTGCACCATGCCACGCCAACATGGACACATGTCGATGAGTTGGCAACTGTTTTCAACGTCTTAAAATTAAAATCTAGCCTATTAAAGCCCACATATCAAGCACTTATAATGGGCCAAGCTCACTGTCTTAGCTATTTTTTTTACTAGCCCTTTAAGTTTTTGCAGCCCAATATTCTTTAAATTCTCAGATTAACAGCCCAAGAAGATCTATGATTTTATGGCTCAATAGCCCGTATAGATTAAACATCAGCCCAGCAGCACATGTAGATAAATAAAGATAAAAACCACTGTAGTAAAACCACCATCAAACCACTCCAGGGAGGTAAAGAGGTAAAGTGCATGATTTAAAAAGTTGAGGATGTTGTTTATCCAATTTTAGAGTTCAGGGAAGAAAAAAAGACTTTCGCAAAACTTAGAGGAGAAAAAATAGACTTTTTCCTTATATTTATTTAACATCACATATAGGCTCAGCAGGGTGGCCAGCCAGAAAAAAAAAACAGATCACAACCCAAGCACAGTTGTTAGTGGGCTGATTGGGCTGGCCGACGTTCATGGGTTCAACTTGAATTCCCACGCATCCGGGATCATGCACGGCACGGCGCAATCAATCCATCCATCATCGTCCCAAGAGGCAAAAGAGGTTACCTTTCTGTTTCAGGACCACCCCATCCCCAATTCCCCATCTAGAGCTCTGCCTGGCATCACATGTAATGTAGTAGTACGGTACTACATCAAGTACATACGGAGTACCGTATAAATTCTCGGCTGATTTTTTGTTTTATTTTTCATTATAGGTATATACGTAACTTGAGGCTTCAGTTAGTAGTAGCATCTGTTAACTGCATAAGCAGACGCTAGCAGTGGCAGATGGAGCCAAAATTGCCAGCAAACATCAATTGAATGCCAGATTCAGATTGCCTAGAGCAAACAGAATCAGCTGAAACAAACAAGCCGAATGAACGGACATCTACGAACTATCGAAGAGGATGGCTATCTTCCTGATGATGGATGATGCTGATGGCAACTGGACAGTTCAGTTTACAAATTGTGCATCTCGGATGGATCAGGATATGTTGACTGCTATTGCTGTCATCAGTCAAGCCTGCCCAATTACCAGTCCTAAATAATGCAGTATCAGTAGCAACCTTTGTTTCCGTGCAAGTGCGATCTCCCCAACCGATACGTGTTGCCTCCACTCACGCACGCCCACGGGCCATCCCATATCTGCTGCCCGGCTCGGCCCCCAAGGCAAAACGAGACAAAGCGAGGGGGCCACTCCACTCCACTTCCATCTCCATCCCCGCATCCCCATCCACATCGATCGCTCGCTCAAGTCCCCATGGCGCCGGCCGCCGCCGCCGCGGCGTCGTTCGCGGCGCAGGTGCTGCGGGGGCGGTGGTTCATGGCGTACGGCTCCTTCCTCATCATGTCCGCCGCCGGCGCCACCTACATCTTCGCCATCTACTCCAAGGACATCAAGTCGACGCTGGGGTACACGCAGGAGCAGCTCAACACCGTCGGATTCTTCAAGGACGTGGGCGCCAACGTCGGCATCCACGCGGGCCTCGTTGCCGAGCTCGCCCCGCCCTGGCTCGTCCTCGCCGTCGGCGCCGCCATGAACCTCGGCGGATACCTCATGCTCTACCTCTCCGTCACCGGCCGCGTCCGCCCCGCCCCGCCGCTCTGGCTCGTCTGCCTCTACATCGCCGTCGGCGCCAACTCCCAGGCCTTCGCCAACACCGGCGCGCTCGTCACCTGCGTCAAGAACTTCCCCGAGAGCCGCGGCGTCATGCTCGGCCTCCTCAAGGGATTCGTCGGCCTCAGCGGCGCCATCTTCACACAGCTCTACCTCGCCTTCTACGGCCCCGGCGGCGGCGGCGACACCAGGCCGCTCATCCTCCTCGTCGGATGGCTACCCGCCGCCGTCTCCGTCGCCTTCCTCGCCACCATCCGGATCATACGCGCGCCGCGCCCGCCCGCCGCCGCGCGCCGGGAGTACCGCGCCTTCTGTGCCTTCCTCTACGTCTCGCTCGCGCTCGCCGCCTACCTCCTCGTCGCCATCGTCCTCCAGAAGCGGTTCCGGTTCACGCGGGCAGAGTACGCCGCCAGCGCCGCCGTCGTGTTCCTCATGCTGCTCCTCCCGCTCGGAATCGTCCTGCGCGAGGAGGCCGCGCTTCTCAAGTCCAGCATCACAAACGCGCCTGGATCCCAAGCGCAAGCTGCAGCGACGCCGGCTCTGCCCGCGGCCACGAAACAGACACCTGCAGCACCAGTACCACCACCAGCGACGACGGCGGGCCAAAGGTTGCTCCTTTCGCTCCGGCCGCCGCCGCGCGGCGAGGACTACACGATCCTGCAGGCGCTGGTGAGCGTGGACATGCTGCTGCTGTTCACGGCGACGGTGTTCGGCGTGGGCGGCACGCTGACGGCGATCGACAACATGGGCCAGATCGGCGAGTCGTTGGGGTACCCGCAGCGGAGCGTGGCGACCTTCGTCTCCCTCATCAGCATCTGGAACTACCTGGGCCGCGTCACCGCCGGGTTCGCCTCGGAGGCGCTGCTGTCCCGGCACCACATTCCGCGGCCGCTGCTGGTGGCCGGCGTGCTGCTGCTCACCGTCCCCGGCCACCTGCTGATCGCGTTCGGCGTGCCCGGGTCGCTGTACGCGGCGTCGGTGCTGGTGGGGTTCTGCTTCGGCGCCGCGTACCCGATGATCCTCGCCATCATCTCCGAGCTCTTCGGCCTCCGCCACTACTCCACGCTCTACAACGTCGGCAACGTGGCCAGCCCCGTGGGCTCCTACATCCTCAACGTCCGCGTCGCCGGCCGCATGTACGACCGGGAGGCCGCGCGGCAGGGCGCCGCCGTGGTTGTCGGGAAGGCCGGCGGCGTCACGTGCGTCGGCAAGCGCTGCTACAGGGAGTCGTTCCTGGTCGTGGCGGCGGTCACCGTGGGCGCCGCGGCGGTCGCGCTGGCGCTGGCGTGGAGGACAAGGGCGTTCTACGCGGGGACATCTACGCGAGGTTCAAGGAGGGGGACGCTGCCACGGGAGCCAGTGGCAGCCGCGTCCCCGTCGGAGAGGACGAGGACGCCTCGGCGACGGCGGCGGCGAAGGCAGAGCCCGTGTCCAAGGTGGACGGACGCGACGCCCGTGACACGTTGGGTTGAGCGACTGCTACGCGACAGACACACACGCTAGTTAACTGCAGACTGAATCCCCCGTGACAGTGGTTGTTTGGATTTGGACGGGGAGCTGGCAAAAGCCTAAAGATTGGATTTTTGGTTGCTGCTTGGCAGAACTACTAGTAGGTTGTTTCATTGACACTGATGGTTGATGTTGGATTGGGAATTTGGTAGCTTTACCAGTGACAATTTCACTGTTCAATGTAGGATGCAGAACAAAATAAAACAGAAGAGGTTTGTTTCAATCAATTGTTGCTGTAGGAGCTGAAACAGGCCATTATGCATGGCCAACATTGTGGAGCTGCAAACAAGTGGAAACTTTCAAGAGGTGCGAGCTATGCATGGACCATCTTCAAGCACCAAAAATTCAAATGAAATCGTACAAAAAATCATTATATGAATGTGATGACAACTGACATTGAGCGATCATCATGAAAGGGCAGAGGTACAAATGGCAGGACATGGAGAAAAGGGTTACCTTTTCAGCTTTTCCTTTCGTACAGGAACAAGCTAAGTATGCACAGCTTGACCTACTTTCAAAGTGGGGTTTTACCGTCTCGCCATTATCTGGAAAGAAACATGCCTTTCCAACTCGAAAAATCAAAGATCTGAACTAGCAAAATGTCTCTTGCTCTCCCCCTTACTTCATTTTTTAATTAATAAGACGCTAGATCATCAGTGTAAGTAATGAAGATTGATTGATAAATGACAAATAGTGATATAATATCTACCCCCTCCGCCCCTAAATAATTGTCGCCGGAATGCGTCTTAAAGTTTGACTTGATTTATAGAAAATACGTGTAATATTTATATCTCCAAATAATTTTGTTAAAAAACTAGATCCAAAGATCTTTCCGATGATACTAATTATGATACTAATCAATAATATTTATTATTTATTAAAATTACCGGTATTTCTTTCTCTGGGATGCGGCGTTTACGTTATTTAGGGATGGAGGAGTATATTCTATAATATCTCTTATACTTAGATATAATTTTTTAATGCTCAAATTTACTAGACGGAGGGAATAGGTCTACTTACTTGTAGCTAGGCTTTGTTTGGATCTTACGTCCTGATTTTAGCTGGGAACTAGTATCACTGATGAATTCAAATAGGTCCTAAGCAACTCCAACAGCTTGGTTAAAATTAGTAGTCAAATTTCATAGTTTAGATTTTTTTTTTAAAAAAATAGAAACTCCTAAAAAAAAAGAGGTCCCAAACAGCCTTGTCTTCAGATAGCTAATGCCTGTGGTTAGCTTTATATGTCTACCGAAAATTAGAGAATAATAACTATCTTATTTTACAAAGCTAGATGGCATATCTGTTGGATCCTATTTTTTACTATACAAATTCTAAAATAGCCTCCAAAATAAAAATAGCAGTGCTGTTGGAGTTGCTCTAATAACTAAGGGTGAGATGGTAGTACTATTGTGTTGCTATTTTTTTTTGTTGTCATTGCTAAAACAAGAGGTATTATTTTCAAAATGGAAGGTAAGCATTTTTATTCACCGCCCAAAAGCAAGAAATTTAAGTTAAAAAAGGCAAAAAAAATTGATGTTTGTTTTGCCAAATTTTGAACCCAGATGTAGTACGGAGCCCTTGAACTGTATTGTGAGACAATTAACGGAATGACTAGGAAACAAGTGCAAAATTTTGGAGGTGACCATGTGCATGGAACATGATGGACATCCAAAAACCATAAATTCAAATGCAATCATACAGAAATTCATTGAGGTAGATGTTTGGACTGCCGGACTGCCGTAAAAAAAAAAAAAAAAAAACATTAGCTCTTCCGCCTGAAACCAGCTGAATAATATTCAACTCAAATGCTAAATCGTGAGTTATGTATTGCACACGTTTGAAGCCAAAAAAGAAAAAGATTTGAACATGAAGGTAAGGATTTATATATTTCTGTAAAAAAAAAGTGGCAGATTTTCAATAGAGTATCAACTACGCATCATATTTTAAATACTTATCCTATATTTCAGGTGTCCGAATTTTAATATGGTTTTAAGCAACACTCTTGTACTACCAATTAGTACTGGTAAATTGTCACTTTTATGATTTGTTATTTGTCTTTGTGTGCTAACATATCAAGTTTTTTTCTTTGTGTAACTATATAAAATAGTAAATTGTTAAATTGTCTTTCTACCAATACATATTAGATTTTGTCATGTTTGTAATTTGTCTAACGGGATTTTTATTGTCGAAATAAAAAGTTGCAGATTATGTCTACATGATTTGTAACAGACCAAAACTGCAATTTTTAGTATAAAATATGCAATAACCGTCATTTGATTAAAAAAACTAAAATTCAGGAACATGAAATTTAGCAAATCCCGATTTTGAATTCTAGACCTTACACCTATTGCTTGGGTTCTCCTTCTACTTGGACCTTGTCTTCGCCAGCAATGGCATTACCACTGCCACTACCACTACTAGTTCGTTCCACCTTGAACTTGGCATAGATATCTCCTGCATAGAACTCCCGAGTCCTCCAGGCGAGTGCTAGCGTCACCATTGCCGCGGCGACTGTGACCGCCGTGATAACCAAGAAGGACTCCCTGTAGCACCGGACGCCAATGCACGTGACCATCTTCCCCGCCGCCGGCGGGCAGTCACGGCCGCGCCCTGCTGCCGCGCCGCCTCCCGGTCGTACATGCGGCCGGCGACGCGGACGTTGAGGACATACGACCCCAGGGGCTGGCCGTGCCACAGAAATTGTACATCGTGGAGTAGTACCTGAGCCCGAACAGCTCCGACACGCTGGCGAGGATGAGCGGCTGCGCGCGGCGCCGAAGCAGAACCCGATCACCACCGACGCCACGTACAGAGACCCAGGCACACCGAACGCGATCAGAAGGTGGCCCGGCACAGTGAGGAGGAGCACGCCGGCCAGAACGAGCGGCCGCGGGAGGCGGTGCCGGGACAGCAGGGCCTCCGAGGCGAACCCGGCGGCGACGCGGCCCAGGTAGTTCCAGATGCTGATGAGGGAGACGAAGGTGGCCACGCTCCGCCGCGGGTACCCCAGCGACTCGCCGATCTGGCCCATGTTGTCGATCGCCGTCAGCGTGCCGCCCACCCCGAACACTGTCGCCGTGAACAGCAGCAGCATGTCCACGCTCACCAGCGCCTGCAGGATCGTGTAGTCCTCGCCGCGCGGCGGCGGCCGAAGCGAAAGCAGCCACCTTTGACACGCCGTCGCTGGTGCTGGTGGTGGCTGCTCCTTCGCGGCCGCGGTCGCCGCGGGCAGAGCCGGCGTGGCGGCAGCCCGCTCTTCAGCTGGCGCGTTGGTGACGTTGGACTTGAGCAGCACGGCCTCCTCGCGCAGGACGATTCCGAGCGGAAGCAGAAGCATTAGCAACACGACGGCGGCGCTGGCGGCGTACTCTGCCCGCCTGAACTGGAAGCGCTTCTGGAGGACGATGGCGACCAAGAGGTATGCGGCGAGCGCGAGCGAGACGTAGAGGAAGGCACAGAAGGCGCGGTACTCCCCGGCGCGCGCGGCGGGCGGGCGGGCGCGGTGCGCGTATGATCCGGATGGTGGCGAGGAAGGCGACGGAGACGGCGGACGGGAGGCATCCGACGAGGAGGATGAGCGGCCTGGTGTCTCCTCCTCCTCCTGGGCCGTAGAAGGCGAGGTAGAGCTGGGTGAAGATGGCGCCGCTGAGGCCGACGAATCCCTTTGAGGAGGCCGAGCATGACACCGCGGCTCTCGGGGAAGTTCTTGACGCAGGTGACGAGCGCTCCGGTGTTGGCGAACGCCTGGGAGTTGGCGCCCACGGCGATATAGAGGCAGACGAGCCAGAGCGGCGTGGCGGTCGGGCGGACGCCGCCGCGGCCGGTGACGGAGAGGTAGAGCATGAGGTATCCGCCGAGGTTCATGGCGGCGCCGACGGCGAGGACGAGCCAGGGCGGGGCGGGGCGAGCTCGGCGACGAGGCCCGCGTGGATGCCGACGTTGGCGCCCACGTCCTTGAAGAAGCCCACGGTGTTGAGCTGCTCCTGCGTGTAGCCCAGCGTCGCCTTGATGTCCTTGGAGTAGATGGCGAAGATGTAGGTGGCGCCGGCGGCGGACATGATGAGGAAGGAGCCGTACGCCATGAACCACCGCCCCCGCAGAACCTGCGCCGCGAACGCCGTCGCGGTGGCCATCTCTGTCTAGCACTCTAGGCTCGAGCTGCTTGGTTGCGGTTGCGGAGTGTCCTCTCCTCTGTCGCCGTCGCAGCAGTGACGTGCTTCGTTCTATAGATGGCAGACATGGCAATAATTTATTTTGCCAAAGAAAAAGTAGCAGTTAGTTCAAAAGTTTGTACTAGGTGGGAGATGGATGCGGCAGTTTAATTAACTTTTTACCGGAGCATGCATGCGTGACAGTGCATGGATAGGTGAGTTGGAAACTTGAAGAAAGATGAGACTGAACTTTAGACCAAGAAAAGTTGGCACGTCTTGTTTGCTCGTCGACAGTAGTTCTCCTTGAATCGTGCATTAGCCTAAGCAACTTGTCACTTAACACTACCATGGTGGTTAATTTTTCATTGGCATTTGGGAAGCTACAAGCTGCAACTAGTAGTATATCAACTTGATGCTACTACCTAGTACCTTGCTACCTGCCTCCTAATCAAATCGAAACATGACAGAATTGCTACTAGTTTGATTTTATATGGCTCTGTTTTTTTTTTCCAGTTTGGTCTTGATGCACGTTTAATTTGATCAAATGACTAGTAGACAACAAAATATCAGCAGGCAGTTTACTAGACGTCGTCCTCGATCATTGCGTGCAGCATGATTCCGGCATAGGACTGGGATTTACCAACCAATCACTCCCTCTGTATTCCATTGCCTGATTTTTTTTGTTCATAATGGCCTTTGCATGTGTCTAGTCCTCTATGATCTACAATTATGTTCGAAAATAAAACTAATGCAGGTAAACATCTGGCACCATTAAGGTATATTTTGTAGTGATGGCATCAGCTGCAAAAAGGACAAGTGAAGCATATGCAGAAACCTGAATGAGTTCAGCATCTGAAGACTGAAGGTCTACTACGTATACACCGTTTTCCCAAAAAAATATAAATCCCTTTGTTCAAGGAGCCCATGATTTTTTTAATTTGACTAGATTTACACAAAACAATGTTAATATTTTTATATTCAAATAAGTTTATTATAAAAATATTTCATAGCTAATTTAAAGATATTTATTACACATCAAAATATTTAATACCTTTTGTATAAGTTTGATTAAATATTTAAATTTGAAATTGATTCATTTCTCATAAAAATGAGATTTTTTTTTATTTTTTTTGAATGAGAAATAGAATAAATACATTGTCTCACTTTCATGGTAAATAGTCAGTTTTCTTCACCTTTCATGTACTATTTGTGTACAAGAAACAGATCTGGTTTTGCATCACCCGGTCCAATAAAATGGGCCTCTTTGGTATGGATTGTGTTAGCTTGGACTGTACTATGCACGAAATTTGTTTTAATCTCTCCTCGCTCTCCCCTCATATATGAAGCTGCTGGGAGCCAATGAAAGCCAGTTTTTCTAGCTCCACAAGCTCCCGAGGATATGTGAGAGGGAGAGCGAGGAGAGAGATTAACAGATTTTGTTGCACAGTACTACGACATGGCACATAATTTTTGTGCCAGTCGCAGCCAAAGCCAATGGAGTCTATACCAAATAGGCCTAGTAACTAAAACTCGAGAGTCGTCACTAACCAAACTTTACTTGGAGGGAAACACCTAGTGGTATTGTAGGAAATAGGAGGATTTTGCAGCATTAGGATACAAGTCAACAAAAAATAATTTCATCAAAAACTTCTTGAGACATATACACGCAAGCTGTGGATATATCTAAGCACTTACAGTCCTTGTGAGGACTGCTATAACCAAGAAAAGTGCATTGATTGGATCAAAATTGAAGCTAACACTGATGGTTTATTGATCATTATAAGGCTTCCTTGGTGGGAAATTAAAAGGTTTTAAATAGTGATATGGACTAGATTATGAAGATACATTTAGTGTTGTTGTTAAGGCATCAACTTCAGACTTGTTAAGGTGTTGTCAAATTCTCTGTTCCTTGGGACGAAAGTCCTACTCAAGTGTTTCTTCGAACGTTGTTGGCATCTGTGGATGTCAATATCCTCCATGAAGGCTTTGTTGGAGCACTTCTACAACCGACTCCCGCTGCTCTCACCGGAGTTGCTCCTTAATGTGTTGTGCCTATGTATGCTTCAAGCTCCTCTTCATAATGGTCTATCCAACTTGCTCAGTGTTGTCGTAGTCATTTGGTTCTTCACAACGGATACTTTGCCACTATCACTATTCTTTGGCATATGCTTTGCCATTGCTGCTACTTGGGCGGATACTTTGTTGCCGATGTCGCTTCAGGTTTCCTCCTCAGGTAGATGCTTTGTTGCTGAGTGTGTGATGGTCCCTACTTGTGGATCTTTGCCGCTTCATCACCCATCTCCGACAGATGCTTGGATGCTTTGCTACCGAATGTACATCTCGTGTCTTCGGTGGGTACTTTGCCATTGTGGCTTGATCTATGTGTTAGCAAGCGTTGCGTTGATATAATCTTTCTTCCACAGGTCCAATCAGTTAGGTTTTGAGGCTAAGCGGTTTCTTTGTCTCAATGCCTTTTCCTTCTCTTTTTTGCTTTGGGTTAGTCTAGGTTGCTAACCGCTACCTCTTGGTTTTGTAACCTGCACTACACATCTCCCATAGCTATGTTGTGTAATCCACTTATACTTTCTCTTAATGAAATACGTGTCATGTTCGCAAAAATCTAATAATAACTTATTCAACCTTACAACTATTCCTATGCTAAAAACAAAAATACTCGTTCGCGGTCGCTTGACAACATGCATTCATGTCAATCACCCACTCTCCATGCTCTGCCTCGCCTCAGTCTCTCCCTCATCTTTGGTGACCTCCTCCCTGGCACTGTGCCCACTCCCCAACTCTAGCAAGCTCCACCCTGGCGGCCACGCTTGTGCTCGCCCCACCCCTTTCTTCCATAACTTCGACGGGCCTAGAAGAAGGAGGTTCTAGTGTGGCAGGTTGGTCACGTGATGGGGGCAGCGATTGAGCAGTTAGGGACACTAGCGGTGGTAGAGGCGGCTAGGCCAGGACAGGGTGGGGGAGCTCCATGACCGGAGCGAGAAGAAGGCGACCACCACAAATGTGTTAGGCTTACGCTAAAGTTCGGTGGTGGCTATAGCCACAGAGCTCTGGTGCAACCCTATCGCATGGCGGTGGGCGGCGACGGGGGTGAGGACGAGGCGGAGGAGGGGCACCAGATACTGAGAAGAAAACAAGGCAGGGGAAGGGCGCCAGAGATGGAGAAGGAAATTAATACTGCGCTGGTGCAGGATGAGGACAAGCGCAACAGACTTGAGTGCATGCCATAGCAAGAAGAAAATAGTGCATTCGTTAGATCTTGATCCAACGGTCTAGGACGGTGACTTATGGTTAACCAAACCATAAGTCTTGAAAAGAAGAAATACCAAAAAAAACCTAACAATTATTCCTTGAGTTCTACTCCTACTTCTACCTTGTCTTCACCAGCAATGGCATTAGCAACACCACCACTACTACAAGTTGTTCCTGCCTTGAACTTGGCGTATATGTCTCCCGCATAGAACTCCCTAGTCCTCCATGCGAGGGCCAGTGTCACCACCACCGCGGCCATGGTGAGAAGAAGGCGACCACCACGGATGTGCTAGGATTGTGCTAAAGGTCGGTGGCAGCTGCAGCCACAGAGCTCTGGTGCAACCCTATAAAGTGGCGGTTATGCGGCGGCGGGGCTGAGGACGATGCAGAGGAGGGGCACCAGAGACTAGAAGAAAACAAGGCAGAGGAGGGGCACCAAAGATGGAGAAGAAAACACTGCGTTCGTGTAGGATAGCGCAACAGTCACCTTAGTGCCTGCGGCAAGAGGAAGAAGAAAACAGTGCATTTGTTAGATCTTGATCCAATTGTCCAGGATGGTGACTTATGGTCCTGAAACGGAGAAATACCAAAAAAACCTGACAATTATTACTTGGGTTCTACTTCTACCTTGTCTTCACCGGCAATGGCATGAGCAACACCACCAGTACTACAAGTTGTTCCTGCTTTAAACTTGGCGTAGATGTCTCCTGCATAAAACTCCCGAGTCCTCAATGCGAGGGCCAGCGTCACCACCGCCGTGGCCATGGTGACCGCCGTGATAACCAAGAAGGACTCCCTATAGCACCGGACGCCAGTACACATGATCCCCTTCCCTGCCACCACCGGGGCGGACACCGTGCCCTGCCGCCGCGCCGCCTCCCGGTCGTACATATGGCCGGCGACGCGGACGTTGAGGACGTATGAGCCCATGGGGCTGGCCGTGCTGCAGAAGTTGTACATGGTGGAGTAGTACTTGAGCCCGAACAGCTCCGACATGGTGGCGAGGGTGAGCTGCTGCGCAGCGCCCAAGCAGAACCCGATCACCACCGAAGCCACGTACAGTGACCCGGGAACGCCGAACGCGATTAGCAGGTGTCCCGGCACGGTGAGTAGGAGCACGCCGGCCAAGATAAGCGGCCGCGGGAGGCGGTGCGGGACAGCAGGGCCTCCGACGCGAATCCTGCAGCGACGCGGCCGAGGTAGTTCCAGATGCTGATGAGGGAGACGAAGGTGGCGGCGCTCCACCGAGGGTACCCCAGCGACTCACTGATCTGGCCCATGTTGTCGATCGCCGTTAGCATGCCGCCCATGCTGAACAACATCACGGTGAATAGCAGCAGCATGTCCACGCTCACCAGCGCCTGCAGGATCGTGTAGTCCTCGCCGCGCGGCGGCGGCCAGAGAGAAAGCAGCAACCTTTGACCCTCCGTCGATGTCGCGGGCCGGGGTGCCGGTGGCTGTTTCGTGTCTAGAGTGACCTCTGGGGATGACTCTGCCTACGCTTTGGCGGGCGTGTTCTTGGACAGAGCAGCCTCCTCGCGCAGGACGGTTGTGAAGCCAGGGAGGAGGAGCATGGACAGCAGGACGGCGGCGCTGACACCGTACTCTGCCCGCGTGAACGGGAACCGCTTCTGCAGGACGATGGCGACCAAGAGGTAGGCGCGAGCGCGAGCGACACGTAAAGGAAGGCACAGAAGACGCGGTACTCCCGGCGTGTCGCAACGGGTGAGCACGGCACGCGTATGATCCGAATGGTGCCGAGGAAGGCGACGGAGACGGCGGCCGGGAGCCAGCCGACGAGGAGGATGAGCGGCCTGGTGTCGCCGCCGCCACCGGAGCCGTAGAAGGCAAGGTAGAGCTGGGTGAAGATGGCGCCGCTGAGACCGACAAAGCCCTTGAGGAGGCCGAGCATGACGCCGCGGCTCTCGGGGAAGTTCTTGACGCAAGTGACGAGTGCGCCGGTGTTGGTGAAGGTCTGCGAGTTGGTGCCGACGGCGATGTAGAGGCAGATGAGCCAGAGCGGCGGGGCCGGGCGGACGCGGCCCGTGACGGAGAGGTAGAGCATGATGTAGCCGGCGAGGCTCATGGCGGCGCCGACGGCAAGGACGAGCCAGGGTGGGCCGAGCTCGGCGATGAGGCCCGCGTGGATGCCGACGTTGGCGCCTAGGTCCTTGAAGAAGCTGACGGTGTTGAGCTGCTCCTGTGTGTACCCTAGCGCCGACTTGATGTCCTTGGAGTAGACGGCGAAGGTGTAGGAGGTGCCGGCGGCCGACATGATGAGGAAGGAGCCGTACGCCATGAACCACCGCCCTCGCAGCACCTGCGCGGCGAACGCCGTCGCTGTGGCCATGCCCATGGCTGGCTGCGGACTGTTGTCGTGGACTAGCCAAGCTGGGTCTGTCGCAGTCGCAGCAGAGTGCGTGCTTTGTTGCAAGGATGGCACTGTAATTATATTGGGGGAAAAAGCTGCAGTTTGTTCAAAAGTTTGTACATGATGGGAAACGCATGCAGCAGTTAGCCCGTGCTTGTCTTGTTTAATTCCTTTTTGTGACTATAGTCTTGTAAATGGATGTGTGACAGTGCATGGATAGGTGTCTAGTTGCTTTAGTTTGCTCTAGGTACCTTATCTCTGGTTCAGTGATTTGTAATCTATGCTTTGTGATAGGTGCGTGCTTATGAAAATGAAGGCACCTTAACTGAGTGCCATGAACAAGGCGCTCGGCAAAAAAAAATTTTAAAACAAAAAAACCAAATACATTGCCGAGTGGCATGGACAAGGCACCCGGCAAAGAATTTTTAAAAAGAAAAAACAAAAAACTTTGCCGAGGGCCTGGGGGGACGCGCTCGCAACGAATTTTCAAAAAAGAAAAACAACAAAAAAAAAAACCTTCACCGAGTGTCGGCATCCTAGCTCTCAGCAAATTTGCCCATCGTGGGCGGTTGCTGCCACGATTATTTTTCTTTGCCGGGTGTCGGAAAACCTCGGTAAAGCCTTTGCCGAGTGCACCAACATCGGACACTCGACAAAGAATTCTTTACCGAGGCGGGATATGCCAAGGGCTCTTTGCTGAGGGCTACACTCGGTAAAGTCTTTGCCGAGTGCAATGGTAGCTTTGCCGAGTGCAATGGTGGCTTTGCCAAGTGTTTCTTGCACTCGGCAAAGGGCCGAGATCTAGCAGTGGTGGGTGGCGCTAGGGGTATTCCCCTATATGCCATGGAGTAGCCAAGAATCTGGAAACAAAAGCAAATACATGTATGTAAGTATGAATGGTTCAACTACTGTAGAAAGCAGAACTGCGAGAAAAACAATAGAAAGCAGCTACTATCAGCCCAACAAAGCAAGAAAAACAATCTCCCATATAGTTTCCTGGCCTGCTGGCCTCGTTGCTCCTGCTCGGCTGCTCGCATTGCGCATTGCGTGCGTCACGGCCGCGCAGAACGGCAGAACTGCGAGGAAGAAAGATATCCCAATTCCCATCGCCATCGGTATCGGCGACGGCGTCATGCCGACTCGGCGAGCCTCACGTCGCGGGCACGGCGGCACGCTGCACTCCCCATCCTCTCCGGCAACCCCTCGCGTTGCCCCTTAGCTGCGCGACCCCAACCCTAGCGTCCCAGCCGGCGGCCGGCGCGCGGCGGTGAGCCCGGCGTTCCCGCAGGCCGCAGCCCACGACGACGACGGCCACGCTTTGGCTCCGTTAAGGTTGAACTGGAACTGTTGAAGTTGAAGCAAGGTGAGCCCCACATTTAGCAGTGCTAGATCCATTCTTGATTCTTCTTCTTCAGAGTAAAAATTTAGGATTTCCTTTTCTAACTTTGTTGCATTGAATTATTGTATCATAGATGAGGAAGAAGAAGGGTGCTAGCATATTTGCTGCTTATGATCAAGAAAAGTTTGTTAGACTTGCGACAAAGTTTATCCCAAGGATTTCACAACTGATGAACTATCAAAACTTCCGTATCTCATTGGGTACATCTCTCATGTGCGTAGAGGTGAAAGGTTTAAAAATTTGAGGAACCTATGTGAGCTTTCAGTTATGCTTGATAGCACAAAAAGACATGATCAATATTATGTTATCTACAAGCTTTTTAAGTTGGTGCTAATTCTTTCCATGGCCACTACTAGAGTGTTTTTGACTATGAATTATGTGAAGAACAAGCAAATTAAAGCAATAAAATGGGTGAAGAATATTTGAACAAATGTTTGGTCACATTTATTGAGAGGGAGTTCTTCAGTCAAGTGAAAGATGATGATATCATTAATCAGTTCTAAAGAGGAATCCTAGATTTACATTTTAGTAGCTTGGATGTTTTGTAATCTTTCTTAATTATTAGAGACAATGACATTGTGCACTATGTTCAGAGCTTGTACTTTGCTTATTACTATTGCACATTTGCCTCGAGATTTTTTATGTACACGAAATACTTAGCTGTGAAATCTGGACTCCGCCACCAGTGCTTAGACACAATCGTGAAAAAATAATTGAACTTTTGACCAAGAAAAGTATATGTGTCTTGTTTGCTTGTTTACGATATTCTCCTTGAATCGTGCATAGGCAGATAACGGCACAAAGCATAGCTCACATCCTGGCAGCCAAGCGAAGTGAGTACCTTATCATGAAGCGCCTGGAACTTTCTAGCGGGATGCAGCCTCCGTCGACATCAGTCAAGGTGGCATATGACGAGATCTTCAATGGGGACTCCACTCATCATATGCAGGTGTTGTGAGTTGTTCCCACTAGTTGGAGACGTAGGCGCACGTAAGAGGTGGCGCAAGGCAGCACGGCCTTTGGCCTCCTTGCCAGCGCTGCAAGCTTTGGTTGGTTATTTTCCAATGTAATAGCCTAGCCTACAGTATACTAGAAGGTATAGACTTTGATGTAAATCTTTATTGTTGACCTCCTATGGCGTCGCTAAGGCGTGTTGTATCGAACTGTTTATCTACCTTAATATAGTACTACCGGAATCGCAGCCGTTGTCGAGTGCTCGGGGGATTTGCCGAGTGCTTTTCCTCGGCACTCGACAAAGGGCCTCTTTGCCGAGTGCCGCTCTTGGCAAAGAGAAGCACCCGGCACAGGCACCTTTGCCGAGAGAGCCGAGCACTCGGCAACAAAGGGCACTCGGCAAACTTCAGCCTTTGTCGAGTGCTAGCTCGGCAATGAGAAGCACTCGGCAAAGCGTGCCGGCGAATGGCCACGGCGTTAAGCTTTGCCGAGAGCCAACCGTTAGGCTCTCGGCAAACCTCGTCTTTTGCCGAGTGCCTTAGGGTTGGCTCTCGGCAAAATATGGTCTTTGCCGAGTGCCTCCCGGCAAAGACTCGGCAAAGTTTAATTTTTTTTTGATTTTTGCTCTCCATTTTTTTTTGTTTAGCCTTTTCACATTATATTATACTATGTTTTCAAATATGGCTTATTTTTGAGGTGTTTTGCTATTTTCCAGAAGTTCATTTCATTTCATTACAATTTTTAGTAAAATCCAAATTTGAACTGCAGGTGCATCCAATTATGAACTGCACGCAATGATCATAATTTTTTGTGCAATCAAGAAAAGACATGACAGAATTGCTACTAGTTTGATTTTATAGAGCTCTTTTTTTTTCAGTTTGGTCTTGATGCACGTTTAATTTGATTAAGTGACTAGTAGACAACAAAATATCAGCAGGCAGTTTACTAACGTCGTCTTCGATCATTGCGTGCAGTTTGATTCCGGCATAGGACTGGCATTTACCAACCAATCACTCCCTTTGTATTCCATTGCCCGAAAAAAAAACTATCATATTGACCTTTGCAAGTGTCCAGTCCATCTATGATCTACAGTAAGTCTCAATTATGTTTGAAAATAAAACTAATGCAGGTAAGCATCTGACACTATATATTAAGGTATCTTTTGTATTGATGGCATCGGCTGCAAAAATGAGAAGTGAAGCATCTGCAGAAACCTGAATGAGTTCAGCATCGTCTGAAGACTGAAGGTCTACCACACCGTTCCTAAAAACAATGTAAATCTCTTTTTTACAAGGAACCATCATTTTAAAATTGACTAGTTCTATAGAAAATAATATCAATATATTTATATTCAAATTAGATTATTATGAAAACATTTCATAATTAATTTAAAGATACTTATTACACACATCATAATACTTAATATCTTTTGTATAAGTTTGATTAAATTTGAAATTGGTTCATTTCTAAAAAAAAAAGATTTGTTCACATTATATTTTGGAACGAGGAAATAGAACAAATACACTGTCTCATTGTCATGGTAATAGCCAATTTTCTTCACCTTTTTCGTACTGTATCTGTACAGTAAAAAGATTTGGTTTTGCATCACCTGGTCCAATACAATGGGCCTCTTTAGTATGGATTCCATTGACCCCGGCTCCAGAGGACATAAACATTGTGCTTCACTGTAGTACTATCCATGTGTTCATGTATGGAATCTATTTTCCTCTCCTCTCGCCGTCCCTCTTACGGAGTCATTGGGAGCCGATGAAACTAGTTTTTTTCAGTTCCACCGAATTTGTTCCAGCACTTGTTATGCATCCGGCAGTCACGGAGCTCCGGCAAGGTGGGGGCGGAAAGACAAAAAAAATCGCACAGGGCGAGGACCAGCACGATAGTCACCTAGGTGCCTATGGCAGGAGGAAGAAGAAATCGATAGATCTTCATGAAATGGGCTAACCATCAGTCACCCGAAACGGAGACATACCCAACGCCCCCCCCACACACACAAAAGAAAAAAAAACAAAGAAAAAAGAAAGAAAAAGCTGACAACTATTCCTTGGGTTCTACTTCTACTTCTGCCTTGTCTTCACCGGCAATGCCATTAGCAGCAGCACCACCACCACCACTAGTTCGTTCCGCCCTGAACTTGGCATAGATGTCTCCTGCGTAGAACTCTCGAGTCCTCCATGCGAGGGCCAGTATCACCACCGCTGCGGCCACGGTGACCGACGTGATGACTAAGAAGGGCTCCTTGTAGCACCGGACGCCAATGCACGTGATCCCCTTCCCCGCCAGTGCAGCCACCGAGCCTTGCTGCCGCGCCGCCTCCCGGTCGTACATGTGGCCGGCGATACGGACGTTGAGGACGTACGTCCCTAGGGGGGTGGCCGTGCCGCAGAAGTTGCACATGGTGGAGTAGTACTTGAGCCCGAACAGCTCCGACACGATGGCGAGAGTGAGCGGCTGCGTGGCGCCGATGCAGAACCCGATCACCACCGACGCCACGTACAGCGACCCGGGCACGCCAAACGCGATCAGCAGGTGTCCCGGAATGGTGAGGAGGAGCACGCCGGCCAGAACGAGCGGCCGCGGGAGGCGGTGCCGGGAGAGCAGGGCCTCCGAGGCGAACCCGGCGGCGACGCGGCCCAGGTAGTTCCAGATGCTGATGAGGGAGACGAAGGTGGCCACGCTCCGCCGCGGGTACCCCAGCGACTCGCCGATCTGGCCCATGTTGTCGATCGCTGTCAGCATGCCGCCATTGCCGAACAACATCGCCGTGAACAGCAGCAGCATGTCCACGCTCATCAGCGCCTGCAGGATCGTGTAGTCCCTCGCCGCGGCGGCGGCCGCAGCGAAAGTAGCAACCTTTGGCCCGCCGTCGTTGGTGCTGGTGTTGCTGGTGCCGGCGGCTGCTGTTTCGTAGCCGCGGTCGCCGCCGGCAGAGCCGGCGTGGCTTTGGTGATGTTGGACTTGAACACCGCAGCCTCCTCGCGTAGGACGATTCCGAGCGGCAGCAGTAGCATCAGGAACACGACAGCGGCGCTGGCGACGTACTCTGCCTGTGTGAACTGGAGCTGCTTCTGCAGGACGATGACGACCAGGAGATAGGCGGCGAGCGATAGCGATACGTAGAGGAAGGCGCAGAAGGCGCGGTACTCCCGGCGTACCGTGACGGGAGACCGCGGCGCTCGTATGATCCGGATGGTGGCGAGGAAGGCGAGGGAGACAGCGGCCGGGAGCCAGCCGACGAGGAGGATGAGCGACCTGGTGTCACCACCGCCGCCAGGGCGGCCGTAGAAGGCGAGGTAGAGCTGGGTGAAGATGGCGCCGCTGAGGCCGATGAAGCCCTTGAGGAGGCCGAGCACGACACCGCGGCTCTCGGGGAAGTTCTTGACGCAGGTGGCGAGCGCGCCGGTGTTGGCGAAGGCCTGGGAGTTGGCGCCCACAGCGATGTAGATGCAGACGAGCCAGAGCGGCGGGGCAGGGTGGACGCGGCCCGTGATGGAGAGGTAGAGCATGAGGTAGCCGCCGAGGTTCATGGCGGCGCCGACGGCGAGGACGAGCCAGGGCGGGGCGAGCTCGGCGAAGAGGCCCGCGTGGATGCCGATGTTGCTGCCCACGTCTTTGAAGAAGCCAACGGTGTTGAGCTGCTCCTGCGTGTACCCGAGCGTCGACTTGATGTCTTTGGAGTAGATGGCGAAGGTATAGGAGGCGCCGGCGGCGGACAAGATGAGGAAGGAGCCGTACGCCATGAACCACCGCCCTCGCAGCACCTGGACCGCGAACGCCGTCGACGACGTCGCTGTGGCCATGGCTGGCTGCGGACTGTCTATCGTCGAGTAGCAGGCTGGGTCTGTCGCAGTGGCAGCAGAGTGCGTGCTTTGTTCCAAGGATGGCACCGCAATTATATGTTGGAAAAAAATGCTGCAGTTAGTTCAAAAGTTTGAACTTGGTGGGAAATGCATGCCGCAGTTAGCCCGTGCTTTTGTCTAGTTTAATTTTTTTTATTACAGTAATCTTGTGAGTGGATGCGTGACAGTGCATGGATAGGTAAGTGGAAAACTTTTTTTTTTCCTTTTTTGCTTCAGTTTGCTCCAGGTAGCTTACTTTGATGGTTTGTACTATGTGCTGTAATAGTTGCGTCATGTAACTCTCACTTAGTTAATGAAAAACTTGCTTTGACACGATTGCGAATAAAGATTGAACTTTAGACCAAAAAATTGCACTGTCTTGTTTGCTTGTTTACATTAGTCTTCTTGAATCGTGCATTAGCCTAAGCAACCTACCACTCAACACAGTCCTACCACTCAACACTGTCATGGGTGATCTTTTTTATTGGCATTTGGGAGGCTACAAGCTGCAACTAGTATATAAGTGATGTTGCTGTATTAGGTAGCATACCTTGCTAACCTGCCCAACAATCAATTGAAACATGACAGAATTGGTAGTTTGGTTCCATAAAGGTTTTGCCTTTTTTGGTTTGGTCTTGGTGCACGTTTAATTCGATGAAGACAACAAAATATCTGGCAGTTTACAATATATGCAAAAACTCAATCTAACAACTATGTATTGCAATACCACTTATCTGTGGCCGTCCATCATCTCTAAAGTTGCTCCTTGTGTTTGACACATGTTTACCGAAATGCTGACTACTTTCTTGGTGGATGTGCAACTTTTGATATGCATAAATCTTGATGTAAACTGAACCGTTGGATGACCATTGTTGCAATACATAATTATATTTCGTCCTCTAATCATCGCGTGAAGCATGATTCCGGCATAGGCGCATTGCAGTGTGGCCAAATGAGTCAGCGTGGAGGGCACGAAATGGTTGCACCTATCAGCCGCGTGCCCAAGAACTGAGATTTACACTCCCTTTGTATTCCATTGCCTGAAAAATTCTATCATAATAATGGCCTTTACTAGTGTCCAGTCCATATGCTATCACCACTCAATTATGTTTGAATAAAACTAATGCAGGTAAGCATATGTCCATTATGGTATATATATACACGGTGTGTTTGGATTGAGGAATGGTAAAATGCTCTATCTTCCTCTCACTTCTCTTTTTTTATTTGTTTTGTGGAATAGAATGAGTTAATCTTTCATCATCTCATTTCCCATAAGCTAATATTAGTATATGCATCATGAATAGATTGATTTCACAAAATTCAATTGGGCTCCACTTCTATTTCTTCTGCCTTGTTTTCACCGGCATTGGCATTGTTTTCACCGGTACTCCCGGCGTGCAGCAAAGTGAGTCCGCGGTGCGCGTATGATCTGGATGGTGGCGAGGAAGGTGACAGAAACGGCGGCGGGGAGCCAGCCGACGAGGAGAATGAGCGCCTTGGCGTCGCCGCCGCCGCCGCCGGGGCGGCCGTAGAAGGTGAGGTAGAGCTGGGTGAAGATGGCGCCGCTGAGGCCGATGAAGCCCTTGAGAAGGCCGAGTACGACGCCGCGGCTCTCTGGGAAGTTCTTGACGCAGGGGACGAGCGCGCCGGTGTTGGCGAAGATCTGGGCGTTGGCGCCGACGGCGATGTAGAGGCAGACCGCAGACGAGCCAGAGCGGCGCGGGGCGTGGCGGATACGGCCTGTCACGGAGAGGTAAAGCATGAGGTAGCCGCCGAGGCTCATGGCGGCGCCGACGGCGAGGACGAGCCAGGGCGGGGCGAGCTCGGCGAAGAGGCCCGCGTGTGGATGCCGATGTTGCCGCCCACGTCCTTGAAGAAGCCGACGGTATTGAGCTGCTCCTGCGTGTACCCCAGCGTCGACTTGATGTCCTTGGAGTAGATGGCGAAGGTGTAGGTGGCGCCGGCGGCGGACAAGATGAGGAAGGAGCCGTACGCCATGAACCACCGCCCTCGGAGCACCTGGACCGCGAACGCCGTCGACGTCGCTGTGGCCATGGCTGGCTGCGGACTGTCTATCGTCGAGTAGGCAAGCTGGGTCTGTCGCAGTGGCAACGGAGTGCGTGCTTTGTTCCAAGGATGGCACCGCAATTATATTGGGAAAAAAAAAGCTGCAGTTAGTTCAAAAGTTTGAACTTGGTGGGAAATGCATGCGGCAGTTAGCCCGTGCTTTTGTCTAGTTTAATTCTTTTTTATTACAGTAGTCTTGTAAATGGATGCGTGAAAAGTGCATGGATAGGAAAGTGGGAAACTTTTTTTTCTTTTTGTGGACGAGCTCGCCGGAGACGGTGCAGTAGGTGTTCGGCTCGCCGGCGACGATGTGGACGAGCTCGCCGGAGAAGATGAAGTGCTCGACGGTGGTGTTGACGAATTGGACGGCGAGAGGGTCGGCGACGTGGCCGGCGGCGCATGTGTACGTGCAGCAGCGCGCGTGGTTGGAGGTGTGGTGTGTGCAGCCTGACGGCGATCATCACCACGATAAAATCATCATGCATACATACATATATTGCATGTACTCACGTGCATGTTTGTTTCTTATTCATTAGCTTGTAAAACGTGCATACACTTGCATGTACTCAGATAATTAGTGGGCTTAATCATCACCACGATAAAATCATCATGCATGGGCTTGCAGTCTCGGCAAGCCACACGTGTGCCATATGGATATATGGGCCACATGAGCCCAATTTTCTTAATCAGGCTTTACGCTAATAAGTGGTTAGGCAGCTCATAACCTCTTTGCAGCCCAAATGTTCAATTCATATACTATATAGTCCATGACTTCAAAGTGTCACAACATCTAAGCACCACGCTATTATCAAATTGTTGGACACCGATATCGCGCGACCCGTCGCGTTGCAGGGGTATCGCGCGACCCCAAAAACCACGCGCTCGAGTGCGTGACCGGTGACCCAAGCCAAGGACCCAAAACCACAAGCGTGGCTGTCTGTGCAACCGACATCACCGCATACACTGGATTGGATCTACTTGCCTCCCCTCGTGCTCCGTTCCAATGGAATGATGACGCAAGCAAATAAAAAAACAACAATTTTTTCTCTAAATTGCTATAACTTTTGAACATTGAATCCGTTTTTAATTTCGTCGTCACTGGTGTGCTCTACATGACAAGGGTAACAAAACAAGATCACACTTAAATATGTTTCAAAGAAATTTATTTTAGTAGCAATTTATGTGTAATACGTCTTTGGAACATTTATTAAAGGAGTTACTATGATGTAATACTAAATTTGCCACCTAAAATATACTAAATTTGTTACATAGTATACACAACGATTGTTATTGCAAATATAGTAAAATTATTACATAGTATTTACATCCAAGCTAATGTAGCAAGTTATATTTGGAGCAAGTGGCAAGATATAGCAAAATAATAACTTCTGAGAATGAAGGCTTACAAACACATGAAAATTTAAATTGAAAAATAAAATAAAGAATGAAACAAGAAATCTTAAAATGACATTACAAACTAAAATACAAAATGAAATTAGGAACTGAAACTTTAAAAATTTAAAACAAAACCAATTGTGACCTAGAGGAGCGGATTATTAAAACAAACGTTGCATAAGATGCTCAATAGAGGGAGCAAGTCATTATACAACACATTAGAAAAGTTAGAAAACATGTCTTCCTGCCAATTGGGTGTATTTATTACAAAATTCAGAAAACATGATTTGTTGCCAATTGAACTAAAATTGACAAACAAAAATTAAACTGTAATTAAAAAATAGAAACTGAAAAGTAAAATAAGAGAAAATGGATAGAAAAAGGAAAAACACTAAACTGAAATTTTAAAAAATACTCAAATTGACAATAAAAAAATTAAACTAAAATTGACAAACAGAAAATAAAAATTAAAGTAGACAAAATAAAAATTAAACAAAATAATCTGAAATAAAACTACAAACTGAAACTGAAAACTACAAAATGAAATTGCTAAGAAATTAGAAAATGAAATTGATAACTGATATTAGAAACTTAAATTGCAAAATTCAAAATGAAACTAGAAACTGAAATTGTAAAACTGAAATTACTAAATGAAATCAAAAAAAAATTAGAAATTGAAATGACAATAAAAAAATTGAAATTATCCCAGGAAAGTTGTGAAATTTCTGCTGCCCTGCACGCTGCCATGCTCGCATGTGCGCCTGCGGGAGACTGAGGGAGCCACGCTTTTTTGCCGCCGTTCCGCACGTGGACGGGCGTCTAAGCATGCCTTGCAGAGTTCGGCAACTACCACCATTACCCCAGTCCCAGTGCGACTAGTCCAGCTTCCAGCAGCAACGAACTCTGCTACTCCTACTTCCGCAAATCCTGTCCAGATTCATTCGTTCATGTACACGAAGTTCGCATCATTGGCGTACGAGCGGCACATTTTTCTGCACGCATATACTGCATGCGTTCACGTGGGGCCTGCAGCGAGTGAATAATGGACGTCAGGGTTGGGGACTGCTGGGCCGGCCCGTATAAAGAGCGTCGCGCGCTCTGCTGGGAGCGCGACAGGTCGCTAATTAGAGTTTTCGCAAATTTGTTTTATACTAGGAAATATGTCCGTGCGTTGCAACGGGTCGTACCTTTTGATGTGTAATCATTGTGC
The DNA here is from genome assembly GCA_015844335.1 of Chrysopogon serrulatus. Classification (NCBI taxonomy): domain Eukaryota; kingdom Viridiplantae; phylum Streptophyta; class Magnoliopsida; order Poales; family Poaceae; genus Chrysopogon; species Chrysopogon serrulatus. Next base: position 178,719 of record JADLZL010005564.1, on the reverse strand, counting down.
TTTTTAATTCAATCTTGGTATTATGCCAAGATACATACCTGACTTATATATAGGAAAGTGTGGAAGATACTATAGGAAATAGAAATGATCTGTTACAGTTAGCTTTAAAATTGGACTCCATGCCTTATACTTTCTCATTTTTAAATTGTCGTTCGAGTTTTTTTTGCCCAGTGCCTTGGTGGCCCATTAATTTGGTGGCCTTGCGGCCCCCATGCAAGGCTTGCACATCAATAGCCTCATTTTTATTTATGTTCAATTGATTTATTATTAACTAATTTATGGTTAATTTGGGTTGTTTGCATGTGTTGTCGTAAGAATATTTGAGGTCATATTATGTTATCATCCGGCTTATAAGACCAGCTGAACATTATGCTGACTCGGTTTGAAATGATATATTTTGGTACTGGTGCATTCCGGTGTACCATTCCAGATTTTTATCATTTATGGAATATTTAAATTATTTTTATATCTAAATTTTCTAATATGACGAATTAGACCATCAGTAAAAAAAATGTATTTATAAGAAAATAGAAGAGGAAGGTTTGGACCGGTTTATAGGAAAGCACCCAAAATAGTACAAGCAGGTTTGGGCCGGTCTAGCATGGGTTTTTTTCCTAGTCAACGTAACAAAGTATAATTGGCCGATTCTTGCAATTGGATTTGACTTTGGTGATGTGTCGAGCATGCTCCACCGCCTCCTACTGGACATCCCAACCAGGAAACTGCTATGCAAAAGCTCCTGAAGACTTTGTTCCTCTTCTCCTGTCCTAGTGCCTCTTCCTTATCCGCTCCCGCGCTATCGCGACTCTGCCTTGCCTCCACCACTGGGCCTTGTACACCAGTGACTGCAATCGGCACCTCGCACCCTAGCCCTCTGCCACCCACACCTCTGCTCTGCCTCACTTCAGCACCACCCTTCAAGCTCCGTTCGTGACTTCATGCCATCGCCTCTTGCAGCGTCTTTTGCGCCGCCATCGCTTGCTCGTCTTCTATGCCGCCATCGTGCTCCGAGCTCGGCTTCTTCGAGGGCAGGAGTCAGTTGCGCCTCAACGAGCTTGTGGGAGGAGTTGGCCTTCCCCGTTGTGATGTCGGCGCTGGGAGGAGCTGCCAGTGCCATGAGTCAACGCGATGTGCCGAAGAAACGACCTGCAGCTACTCACATGCACGGTTGACTAAGGACCTGGCGCGACCAATGTTGCCCTTGCTCTCGATGTCGTCCAGTTGCTCCTCCTGTATGGCCACCAAAGCACGACCATTGAGCAATTTGATTGTTGGGTTAGTATTTTTTGTCACCGAATTTGCTTTGTTCAGAAAAAGGCAATCCGAGAGTAATTTGATTGTTGGGTTAGTATTTTTTGTCACCGAATTTGCTTTGTTCAGAAAAAGGCAATCCAATTTCAAGTCTTCAACTACTAACCCGTGCAGGTCAGCTGACCATGTATATCGTATTCTATTCGACAACAGTCGTTTGGCATATTGACTCACGACGGAATAAAAAAGCTAGACCAAAAAGTAGGTGGACCAAAGATTAATGGACAAAAAAATTGGCCAAGCTTTTTCCAAAAATCGAGATGGATGCACGTTTATATATCTCACGACTTAGCTTGAGCAATTGATTTGGAGATAATTACATGAGAACAAGACGATGTTCTATATCAGCACTGTGCTATATATTCCTGGATCCACGTTGGTACGTAGCTAACCTATAATATGCTCCACATGCATGCACGTGTGTTTACATTACAGGAACGAACCACCGTACGGTCACCAGCCAGCGGCATGTAGCAGGCCGTCGTCGTTGCTACGTCCAGGTCGACCGGCCATCGGCGCAATCTGCCCATTCAGGGACGCGGCATGGTTGCGCCGGAGAACTCAGTCAACTGGGATCGAATCGTAGTAGTAATTAGCCAGAACTAATGCCACGCACGCACGCCCGGCCTCCAGTACTCCAAAACCGGGAAGCACAGAATCGCGATGGCCGCCAGTCCGGTTTGGATTAGGAGAGCTGGACCAAAAATAATGCTGGACGAAAAAAGGTCCAAACCAAAAAAATTGGCTGAAAGTTTTGCCTCTTTATTATTAGGTATAGATATAGATATAGATATAGATATAGATAGGCGTCGTTCTCATCTAAATAGGCTATGTAATATTACAACACGCCAAAATTCCATCATACACCGGGCCCGCCCGCGCCCCAAGTGCCATCGTTGTGGCGACCTCTCCATCCTGATCCACACGGGCAGCCGCCGGCAAGGCCCACCGGTCCCGGCAGCTGCCGCCGCCGCATCAGGCAGCATAGGCGCCGGCAGGTCAGGCCGCCACATCTGCACCCGGCCCGTAGCCGCTAGGGGAAGGAAGAGAAGACAACGCGACTCGTCCACACAGCCACATGGAGGGCCAGGCGCCGCATCCATCCGGGCTGCCACCGGGGGAGAGCAAGTGCCGTCGGTCGGGGAGAGGAAGACAGAGGTGAGGAAGCGGGGGTCGCTGGCGGCGGCGGAGTCGAAGGCGGAGCTGCGGTCTCTGGAGATGACAGTGGCCATGAAGAGGATAGGGTTCAGGTCTGGGTCCAGGAAACCTCTGGAGACAGCAATGCGTGCACACCTGCCTGCTGCTAGATACCAATCGGACACCCGCGCGTGAGTTGGGAAATAGTGGAACAGTAACTTTGAACAGTGGAACAATAATGCTGGATGGAAAACTAAAGATTTGATACGATTTGATATGATTCTATGGGGGCCGGCGTTGACATCACCAAAAGGAAGAAGACTACAGATAGATAACGATGATAGATAACGATAAATAATGCAATTCTAGTTTTCTCAAACTTGAGATACTTTAGCTTAGTACTATGTTAGAGAATCTTGTCTTTTCTCGGATGAAAGAGAGTATACATGATGGTTCACATTAGGCACGGGTATAGAGTGAATAGATTTATTAAAACTATTTGTGGGATATGCATCAATTATGTTGTATGTAAACCATGGAAAAAAATAGCCCGCTATTTTTGCCGCTATAGCCCGAATAAACTTTGAAAAAAAAATTTGTGCCGCTTATTTGCGTTTATGCACAATTTTGCCGCTATTTTGCCGCTAAAGTCCGCTAATTACGGTTTATAAAACGCTAAGCACTTTAGCCTTAGCTCGCTTTTTAAAACATGGATGTAAACCTGGGTGTGGGTGATGTTTATGCCATGGAAACAGGAACTCCAATGTGTAATCAGCAGATAGCGCTGCGACCTGTTCGTTGCCGTTTAAGGGGCAAACGAAATTTGTTTGGTTAGCTCATGTAATCAGTTAGTTGAAGAGGAAAGGAGCAACAACGTCATCGACACAGACTGAGGAGCGGTGGCAACGGAGATATCGGAGCGATGAAGGCATCGCGAGAGAATCGCGACACCTCGCGTAGGATCAATCGAGTGGATGGGAAGGGAACGGATGTTGGTTCTGCAGCGGTACCGAAGTTCTATAGGGCCGTATCGGATGTCGCTGTTAATGGATACGGGCTGCCTAACCAAATACAGTTCAAGCACCAAGATTCAAATGAAAATATCGTGTACAAAGAAATCATCATTCCATGAATGTGATGACAACTGACATTGAGCCATCACCACGAAAGGGCGGAGTTACACATGTCAGGACATGGAGAAAAGGGCTGCCTTTTCCTTTCGTGAGGAGGAGAACATGATGATTACTGACTTTATGTATGCACTCGTTGAGCTACTTTCAAAGTGCGGTTTGTCTAGCCGTCTTATCCAGAAACACGCCTTTTCTACTCGAAAATCAGAGAATTTGAACTTGCCAAACTTCTTGCCCCGTTAAACACAGATGAAATAATTCAGAAGTTCATTGAGCTTGGTGTTGTGGGGACTGCCGGACTGCCATCAAAACCTAAAAGCATTAGCTCTTCCGCTTGAAACCACGAGAAGAATCCAACTTAAATCTTAAATCGCGAGTTAGGTGTTGCACACGTTTACGAAGCCAAAAAAAGGAAAAGATTTGAACTTGGAGGTAAGGATTCATATGTTTCTGCACAGTGGCAGATTTGCAGTAGGAACACGCATCGATTGGATTTGGATCATACAGAGTATCATATTTCGAACTCTAAAAATAACATGTTCAACTATTCCTTAGGTTCTACTTCTACTTGTACATTGTCTTCACCAGCAATGGCATTAGCACCACCACCACTGCAAGTTCGTCCCGCCTTGAACTTGGCGTATATGTCTCCCGCGTAGAACTCCCGAGTCCTCCATGCGAGCGCCAGCGTTACCGTGGCCGCAGCCACGGTGACCGCCGTGATGACCAAGAAGGACTCCCTGTAGCACTGGACGCCAATACACGTGACTCCCTTCCCCTGCCGCGCCGCCTCCCGGTCGTACATGCGGCCGGCGACGCGGACGTTGAGGATGTACGACGCCAGGGGGCTGGCTGTGCCGCAGAAGTTGTACATGGTGGAGTAGTACCTGAGCCCGAACAGCTCCGACACGCTGGCGAGGATGAGTGGCTGCGCGGCGCCGAAGCAGAACCCGATCACCACCGACGCCACGTACAGCGATCCGGGCACTCCGAACGCGATGAGCAGGTGGCCCGGCACGGTGAGCAGGAGAACGCCGGCCAGGATGAGCGGCCGCGGGAGGCGGTGCCGGGCCAGAAGGGCCTCCGAGGCGAACCCAGCGGTGACACGGCCGAGGTAGTTCCAGATGCTGATGAGGGAGATGAAGGTGGCGATGCTCTGCCGCGGGTACCCCAGCGACTCGCCGATCTGGCCCATGTTGTTGATGGCTGTCAGCGTGCCGCCCACGCCGAACACCGTCGCCGTGAACAGCAGCAGCATGTCCACGCTCACCAGCGCCTGCAGTATCGAGTAGTCCTCGCCGCGCGGCGGCGGACGAAGCGAAAGCAGCAACCTTTGACCCACCATCGATGTCGCGGGCGAGGGTGCCGGCGGCTGCTTCGCGTCTACAGTGACCTCCGGGGACAACTTCGGCGATGACTCTGCCTGCACTTCGTCGGGCGTGTTCTTGGACAGAGCAGCCTCCTCGCGCAGGACGGTGGCGAAGCCGGGGAGGAGGAGCATGGATAGCACGACGGCGGCGCTGACGCCGTACTCTGCCCGCGTGAACTGGAATCGCTTCTGCAGGACGATGGCGACCAGGAGGTAGGCGGCGAGCGCAAGCGACACGTAGAGGAAGGAGCAGAAGGCGCGGTACTCCCGGCGTACCGCGACGGGCGAGCGCGGCGCGCGTATGATCCGGATGGTGGCGAGGAAGGCCGCGGAGACAGCGGCAGGGAGCCAGCCGGCGAGGAGGATGAGTGGCCTGGTGTCGCCGCCGCCTCCGGGGCCGTAGAAGGCGAAGTAGAGCTGGGTGAAGACGGCGCCGCTGAGGCCGACGAAGCCCTTGAGGAGGCCAAGCATGACGCCCCGGCTCTCGGGGAAGTTCTTGACGCAGGTGACGAGCGCGCCGGTGTTGGCGAACGCCTGGGAGTTGGCGCCGACAGCGATGTAGAGGCAGACGAGCCAGAGCGGCGGGGCCGGGCGGACGCGGCCCGTGACGGAGAGGTAGAGCATGAGGTATCCGCCGAGGTTCATGGCGGCGCCGATGGCGAGGACGATCCAGGGCGGGGCGAGCTCGGCGATGAGGCCAGCGTGGATGCCGACGTTGGCGCCCACGTCCTTGAAGAATCCCACAGTGTTGAGCTGCTCCTGCGTGTACCCCAGCGTCGACTTGATGTCCTTGGAGTAGATGGCGAAGATGTAGGTGGCGCCGGCGGCGGACATGATGAGGAAGGAGCCGTACGCCATGAACCACCGCCCGCGCAGCACCTGCACCGCGAACGCCATCGCTGTGGCCATGGGTGGCTGCGGACTGTCTGTCGCAGTCGCAGCAGAGTGCGTGCTTTGTTCTAAGGATGGCACCGTAATTATATAAAAAAATGCAGCAGCTAGTTAAAAAGTCTGTACTTGGTGGGAGATGCATGCAGCAGTTAGCGCGTGCTTCTTTCTAGTTTAATTAACTTTTTTTTACCGGGGCATGCATGCGTGGCAGGGCATGGATAGGTGAGTGGAGAACCTAAGACAGATAAGATTGAACTTTAGACAAAAAAAAGTTGGTACATGTCTTGTTTGCGTGTTTACAATAGTCTCCTTGAATCGTGCATTAGCCTAAGCAACCTGTCGCTTAACACTGCCATGGGTGATTATTTTTTCATTGGCATTTGAGAGGCAACAAGCTGCAACTAATAGTAGTATACAAGTTGATGCTACTACCTAGTACCTTGCTACCTGCCTTCTAATCAAATCGAAATATGGCACAATTCTACTAGTTTGATTTAGGAGGTTTGCTCCGTTAGAAGCACTTTGGTTGCAAAACGTAAACGTGTAATTACAACCTTGGTTTCCTTAGCCTCTCTCCTCCGTTTCTTTTGTTTTCCTCCTTGTCTGTTGGGCAAGCTATGGCTTGCCTTGTGTACTTGTGTGGCTACCGAATGAAAACATGCCCCTTGAGCAACGGAAAAAAAAACTCTCTATGTTTACGAGCAAAGAAACTCAAATTCTACACCCAATTCCAAACTTTTGATTAAATCTACAAGTCTAACTTACCTTTAAATTTTGTGTCAAATTTAGATCTTACTGTTCACTTTCCCCAATTCTTTACTGAAATCATGAGCTGTTCTACTACTCGCGCAGTGTTTGGCTTGGGGGCTCCGAGGCGGGCGGGCTAGTTGCCCACCTCCATTATTCGGGCACCGGGCAGTCGGCCGAGCGCCCGCCTCGATTAATCCTTAACAGAGGCGGGCAACCTTAATCGTACGCCTCGGTTAATATCGATTAACCGGGACGGTTGTCCTAATGCAACTATCTCCGTTAATATATTAACCAAGACAGTCGCCTCAAAACAACCACCTCGGTTACGATTAACCGAGGTAGGCACACTATAAGGCCCGCATCCAAAAATAGTGGCCTAGCAGGCAGCCCATCTGGACTCGATATCCGCTGATAGTTAGGGATTCATTTTCACTCATCTCAGCTCCTCCCTCTCCCTCCCTCTCAGATGCGGTGGCCGTTTCTCTGCCTCGCTCTACCCCACACATCGTCGTCTCTCTCTCTCTCTCTCTCTCTCTCTCTCTCTCCCCCCCCTCGCTCTCTCCCTCCCTCCACTCTCTCTCTCTCCGACCCTCCCTCCACTCTTTCCCGGTGGCTCAGGGCCGACGTGGGTGCATGCCCCACGGCAGAGGGCCCGTGCACCGGCGGATGGCGCCAGCGGGCCCAGCGGCGGGTTGGCCACACGCCCGGTGGTGAGGGCCCACGCGCGTCGGTGGCGTGGCTGCGGGCTCCCCCTCTCCTCCACAACAACGGCGCGGGGCTGGCGGTGCCCGTCTCCTCCACAATGGCGCCCATCTCCTCCACAACAGCGGCGCCTTCTCCCCTTCGTCCAGTGGCGACGCGGCACAGGGATGCCAGATCTGGTTGCGGCTTGCACAGGGAGGTCTCCGGGAGCGCCCTCTCTCCTTAGTCCGGCGGCGCCTGGTTCCGCACGTGACGACGGTGGAGACCGGCTAGATCCGGCAAGCAGGTGGCCAGATCTAGCGAGTAGTGGCTGGAGGAGGGCGGCCTCCTCTAGCAAGCTGACACCACAGCGGTGCAGATCCAGCGAGCGGACCGACGGCGTGTGGATGGGCTCAGCGGGGCTGTGGATAGGCTGCTGGGCTTGTCCATGGATTTTTTTCTATTTTTTATTTGATTTACTGAGGTGTGCATTTGAACCGCCTCGGAAAAGGTCCATTTACCATGACCGGTCTCCGGAAGTCCCGATGTTGGCACCCAACTCCTCGATCTCGATCTCGAACTCAGCTATACCTCCCCCTGCGGCCTGCCCACTCTGCCCTCCGCTATCTGCTTCGCCCCAACCCCGACCCTTTGCTCCTTGAGGCCGATGTGCTCCAGCACTTCCTCAAGGGCCGAGGGCGCCATGTCCCCAGCCGCCCTAAGCGCGCTCCAGGCCTCCGGCTCTGCCATGAGGGGACACCATGTCGCCGACCACCCCAAGCGTAAGCGAGCAGCCCTCCGCTCTTGCTCTGACCTGAGGCCAGGTCATCGCCTCACCGACCGCCGCAAGCAGTCAGCGCTCCGCTCCGTCTCTGTTGTTTGCATTTTGGTTCTCACTTGTGAAAAGAACCAATCGATTCCTATTTTGGGAGAACCAAAATTCTATCGGAATCGTGGAGCCGAATCGATCGATTCAGTAAGAACCAAATGCCCAGGCCTAGGAAGATGGGGGCAACTTGCGTGAAGGAGTCACTTGGCGCGGAAAAAAGTAGGATGGCAAGCTGCACAAGCTATCCATGCATGGAGACCGAAATTTCAGGGGCGACAGGCTACCAAATTTGGAGAGCCATCAACAGAGCTGGTTGGAGATGATTTTTTATAATAATAGCCATATTTACATTTACAAAACAATTTACCTTGTCTCTTGGAGATGCTTTTAGGAGGGAAACATGCTTCCTAACTTTATGCATGCACTCGTTGACCTAAAAGACCTACTTTATAAGTGAGGTTTTAGTGTCTAACCACCTTATCCGGAAACATGCCTTTTCATCTCGAAAGTCGGAGATTTGAACTAGCAAAGTTTCTTGACCCCGAGTTAAGCCCAAATGAAACAATTGAGAAATTTATTGAGCTTGGTGTTAGGACTGCCAGACTGCCATCAAAACCTAAAACCATTAGTTCTTTTGCTTGAAACCACTAGAAGAATTCAACTCAAATCTTAAATCGTGAGTTAGGTGTGCACATGTTTGTGAATCAAAACAAACAAAAAAAGATTTGAACTTGGATGTAAGGATTCATATCTTTCTATATACAATTGCAGATTCGTAGTAGAGCATCAACTACGCATCGATTGCATTTGGATCATATCATTGGATGAAAAACCTTCTGGATAGCTCCAACCCTTGAGCTTCCCAATAGGAGACTAGGGGGTGACTCACCGGTGCCATCGAAGCCCCCCTTCCTGCCACCCCTCCGGCTGCCACTGTTGCCCTCTGGCGAGCGGTGGCGGCGGCCTGAGGCAACTCCCAAAATAAGGCTCCCATTTGTAGTCCAGCACCCCACCTTCTACGCCACTTCCCCCACCACCCCTCTCCATTCCCTGCAGCTTCGGCGGATTGGGCGACCAGCAAAGTGGATCCAAGCATTCTTGTGCTGGATATTGCACCCCATCACTTGATCTGGAGGCTCGCACAACAGCGATGGCCTTGCCACTAGTCGGTGCGGCGACACCCCAACCGTCTCTCCTCCAATTGGGTGGCGGCCGATGGGGTGGATCTGGGTCCTTTGGGGCCAGATATCATGCTTGCTACCTCGGTTATGGGGGCTGGCATGGCGGCAACGACCTTGGCATCGATCAGTGTGATGGCACCCCGTGGTGCCGCCGCGGTGCCTCTCAGCTCGTCCGCTAGCTCCCTCCTCTTCCACTCCCTCCTCTTCCGATTTGTGGGCAGCCGGTGGGGTAGACCCGCCAGGTCCTCATAGGCTGGATCTTGCGGGGCCGACGCCGGCGGTGGCCTTCGCGCCAGTTAGCGCTGCCCATCGGCATGGTGCACGGTTCCCCTTGCATGGTGGCTGGCGGGTTAGTGCGAGCGGCCAAAGTGCCGAGCGGCTCCCCTCGCTCCGTGGTGGTGGCAGAAGTCATGCTGCGGTGGCTGCCATGGTCATGGTGCAGTGTCGTGGTCATCTGTGTCCTCAGAGGGGTGTGGTAGTGCCCATCTTTGTGCCGGTGGTGCGGGCACTCCGAGTGCTTCGAATGGCCGTGTCGAGTGCCTGCGTCTGTGGATGTACATTATCTAGGTGAAAACCTTGCCTGGTTTTTGCTCTAGGCTGACGGCGATGGCGCATCCTGCGCCATCTACCTTCTTGGAGGCGTCATCAAAGTCTCTGTTCATTTTTTGTGTCGATGGGACATGATACGAGGTAGACTTTGAGACAAAAGTCCTACTTGTGTGCTTCTGCCAATGTTGTTGGCATCTGAGGATGTCAATATCCTTCATGAAGGCTTCGTTGGAGCACTTCTGCAATCCATCTCCCGCTGATCTCGCCGGAGTTGCTCCTTACTGTGTTGCGCCTGTATGTGCTTCAAGGTCTTCTTCACAATGGTCTGTCCAATCTGCTTGGTGTTGCTACAGTCGTTTGGTTCTTCGCAGCGGATGCTTTGCCGCTATCACTTTTTTGGCATATGCTTTGCCATTATTGCAGCTCGGGTGGATACTTTACCACCGATGTCACTTTGGCCTCCCCCCAGGCAGATGCTTTGCTACTGAGTGTGTGATGGTCCCTACTTGTGGATACTTTGCCGCTTTGTCACCCTGATTGTCGCTGGTCGATGCATTGAGGCTGTACTGCAGAATGTTAGTTTTGTCTCTTCTCAGTAGGTGCTTTCCCACCGCGGCTTCGTCTCTGGGTTGGCAAGCGTAGCGTTGACGTAATCTTCCTTCCGCAGGTCCAGTGCGTGGGTTAGGTTTTGAGGCGGAGGGTCTTTCTTCTCGATGCCATTTCCTTCTCTTTTTGCTTTGGGTTGGGCTAGGTTACTAACCGCTACCTCTGTAGTTTTGTAACCTCTACTACGGCTCTCCTGTATTTATATTGTGTAATCCACTTGTACTTCTCTAAAATACATGTCAATAGGACATGTTCACGAAAAAAGAATTATAATAATAACTTGTTCAACCTTACAACTATTCCTATGCTTAAAAAAAAACTGACAATTATTCCTTGGGTTCTACTTCTACTTCAACCTTGTCTTCATCGGCAATGGCATTAGCAACACCACCACCACTACTACAAGTTGTTCCCACCTTGAACTTGGTGGGAGACAGATGTCTCCCGCGTAGAACTCCCGAGTCCTCCATGCGAGCGCCAGCGCCACCACCGCCGCAGCCATGGTGACCGCCGTGATGACAAAGAAGGACTCCCTATAGCACCGGACGCCAATGCACGTGACCCCCTTCCCGCTGCCGCCGGGCGGCCACCGCCCCTGCTGCCGCTATATCTCCCGGTCGTACATGCGGCCGGGCGACGCGACGTTGAGGGCGTACGACCCCGGGGGGCTGGCCGTGCCGCAGAAGTTGTATTTCGTCGAGTAGTACCTGAGCTCGAACAGCTCCAACACGCTGGCGAGGATGTACGGCTGCGCGGCGCCAAAGTAGAATCCGACCACCGCCGACGCCACGTACAGAGACCCAGGCACGCTGAACACGATCAGCAGGTGTCCCGGCACGCTGAGTAGGAGCACGCCAGCCAGGATGAGCGGCCGCGGGAGACGGTGCCGGGACAGCAGGGCTTCCGAGGCGAAACCCAGCGGTGACGCTCTGCCGCGGGTACCCCAGCGACTCGCCGATCTGGCCCATGTTGTTGATGGCTGTCAGCGTGCCGCCCACCCCGAACACCGTCGCCGTGAACAGCAGCAGCATGTCCACGCTCACAAGCGCCTGCAGGATTGTGTAGTCCTCGCCGCGCGGCGGTGACCGAAGCGAAAGCGACAACCTTTGACCTGCCGTCGCTGGTGCTGGTTGCTGTTTCGTGGCCGCGGTCGCCGCGGGCAGAGCCGGCGTGGCCGCTGCCCGCACTTCAGCTGGCGCGTTCGTGATGTTGGACTTGAACAGCGCGGCCTCCTCCCGCAGGACAATTCCGAGCGAAAGCAGAAGCATCAGCAACACGACGGCGGCGCTGGCGGCGTACTCTGCCCGTGTGAAATGGAAGCGCTTCTGCAGGAGGTATGCGGCGAGCGCGAGCGAGACATAGAGGAAGGCACAGAAGGCGCGGTACTCCCGTCGCGCCGCGGCGGGCGGGCATGTTGTGCGTATGATCCGGATGGTGGCGAGGAAGGCGACGGAGACGGCGGCCGGTAGCCAGCCGACAAGGAGGATGAGCGGCCTGGTGTCGCCGCCGCCTCCGGGGCCGTAGAAGGCAAGGTAGAGCTGGGTGAAGATGGCGCCGAGGCCGACGAATCCCTTGAGGAGGCTGAGCATGACGCCGCGGCTCTCTGGGAAGTTCTTGACGCAGGCGACAAGGGCGCCGGTGTTGGCGAACGCCTAGGAGTTGGCACCGACGGCGATATAGAGGCAGACGAGCCAGAGCGGCGTGGCGGCCGGTGACGGAGAGGTAGAGCATGAGGTATCCGCCGAGGTTCATGGCGGCGCCGACGGCGAGGACGAGCCAGGGTGGATGCCGACGTTCGCACCCACGTCCTTGAAGAAGCCGACGGTGTTGAGCTGCTCCTGCGTGTAGCCCAGCGTCGCCTTGATGTCCTTGGAGTAGATAGCGAAGATGTAGGTGGCGCCGGCGGCGGATATGATGAGAAAGGAGCCGTACGCCATGAACCCCCTCCCCTGCAGCACCTGCGCCGCGAACGGCGTCGCGGTGGCCATGGCCATGTCTATCTAGCTGCTTGGTTGCGGAGTGTCCTCTGTCGCAGTCGCAGCAGTGCCGTGCTTTGTTCTATGGATGACAGCCATGACAGTAATTTATACTACTGTATTGCAAAAAAAAAAAAAAGTAGCAGTTATTTCAAAAGTTTGTACTGTATGTACTAGGTGGGAGATCGATGCAGCAGTTTAATCAGATTTTTACCGGAGCATGCATGCGTGACAGTGCATGGATAGGTGAGTTGGAAACTTGAATGAAGAAAGATAAGACTGAACTTTAGACCAAGAAAAGTTGGCACATGTCTTGGTTGCTTGTCGACAGTAGTTCTCCTTGAATCGTGCATTAGCCCGAGCAACTTGTCACTTAACACTACCATGGGTGGTTAATTTTTCATTGGCATTTGGGAAGCTACAAGCTGCAACTAGTAGTATATAAGTTGATGCTACTACCTAGTACCTTGCTGCCTGCCTCCTAATCAAATCGAAACATGACAGAATTGCTACTAGTTGGATTTTATATAGCTCTGTTTTTTTTTCAGTTTGGTCTTGATGCACGTTTAATTTGATCAAGTGATTAGTAGACAGCAAAATATCAGCGGGTAGTTTACTAGACGTCGTCCCCGATCATTGCGTGCAGCATGATTCCGGCATAGGACTGGGGATTTACCAACCAATCACTCCCTCTGTATTCCATTGCCTGATTTTTTTTTTTTTGTCATAATGGCCTTTGAAAGTGTCTAGCCCTCTATGACTACAATTATGTTCCAAAATAAAACTAATGCAGGTAAACATCTAGCACCATTAATTCATAGTATTTTTTAGTGATGGCATCAGCTGCAAAAATGACAAGTGAAGCATCTACAGAAACCTGAATGAGTTCAGCATCTGAAGACTGAAGGTCTACTTGTTCAAGGAGCCTACCATTTTTAAATTCAACTAGTTTCATAGAAAACAATACTCATATTTTTATATTGAAATAAGTTAATTATGAAAATATTTCATAATTAATTTAAAAGATATTTATTACACATCATAATATTTAATATATTTGTATAATTTTGATTAAATTTAAAATTGATTCATTTCTCAAAAAAGAATGAGATTTTTTTTTTTGTTTTTCGAATTTTAAAAAATAGAATAAATGCAGTGTCTCACGTTCATGGTAAACAGTCAATTTTCTTCACCTTTCATGTACTTGTATGTGTACAGTAAATATATTTGGTTTGGATCACCCGGTCCAATACAATGGGCCTCTTTGGTATGGATTGTGTTAGCTCTTACTGACACAACTCCATTGTAGCAGTACTATACACAAAATCTGTTTTTTATCTCTCCTCGCTCTTCCTCTCATGGAGCCGCCGAGAGCCAGTGAAAGCAAGTTTTTCTAGCTCCACCAACTCCCAATGCTATGTGAGAGGGAGAGCAAGGAGAGAAAAAAACAGATTTTGTTGAACAGTACTGCTGCTACGGTGACACACAATTTTTGTGCCAGTCATAGCCGAAGCCGAAGCCAATGGAGTCTATACCAAACAGGCCTAATAACTAAAACTTGAGAGTCGTCACTAACCAAACTTTACTTGGAGGAAAGCACCTAGTAGTGTTGCAGGAAATAAGAGAATTTCTGAGCGGGGTATACAACCAGCGTTAGGATAAAGGCCAGCAAAAAATAGTTTCATCAAAAACATCTCGAGATATATACACACAACCAGTGAATATATCTAAGCACTTATAGTCCATGCGAAGACTACTATAACCAAGAAAAGTGCATTGGTTGGATCCAGTGGCGGAGCCAGAAATTTTATGGAGCCTGAGCGGAATACAACCCATGTTTATAGCAATTCTAACCAAGAAATCACATATATCTTTTCTCGAATACGCAAAAGATTTGCGTATCATTGTAATTAAGAAGGAGAGTTTAAACATACACCCGACGCGCTTATGAGCGCCTTAGAGAGTTTTACAGTTGTGACTGGACCACCCTAGCAGATTAAAACAAATTCTGATATTACATAAATATATACAACCGAAGTAGCAAAGGCTCAGAAACTACGAAGCTGGACGGCTCCGCTGCTCGCCACACGACCCTGCTTCATCATTCGAGAAGAGTCTTCTACTAGTCCTAGCGTTCGCCGTTCATTAATTAGGATATATATAAACTAAGTAAAAGATAATACGACATTGCAATTAAAGAAAAGAAAGAATGAAATGGTAGCAGGTGCACATCAAGAACAGAGGCCGCCAGGTGCGATCCAGTAGCAGCCAAGCGCCAGCCGCCAGCCATGCGCTACGCAGCAGCAGCTGTCCACAAAACAGATTTCGCATTTGTACATGGTGTCAAACTTGCAGGCGTCGCTCTTAAGGCGAAAGCTGTTGTTGAAGTCCCTCTGGTCGTGCGTGAACCCAGCTCAATGTGTAATTAGTAGAGTACCTATGTGTCAGTTGCAGCCAGGAGCCCGGCCAGTGGCCCAGGGTGGCCGGGCCTTGTCTCCGCCCATGGTTGGATCCAAAATAAGGCTAAGGCTGATGGTCTATCCATCATTATAAGGCTTGTTTGGTGGCAAACTATAAGGTTTTGAACAATGACAGGGACTAGATTACAAAGATACTTAGTCCTATTGTTAAGGCATCTACCGTCAGACTTGTTAAGGTGTTATCGAAGTCTCTATTCGTTGGGACGAAAGTCTCTACTCATGTGTTTCTTTGAATCGTTGTTGGCATCTACCGATGTCAATATCCTTCATGAAGGTTTTGTTGGAGCACTTCTACAACCCATCTTCTACTGCTCTCGATGGAGCTGCTCCTTACTGTGTCATGCGCGCTTGTGTGTGCTTCAAGCTCCTCTTCACAATGGTCCGTCCAACCTACTTGGTCTTGTCATAGTTGTTTGGTTCTTCACAGCGGATACTTTGGCGCTATCACTCTTCTTTGGCATATGCTTTGGCATCATTGCTACTCGGCAGATACTTTGTCGTCGACATCACTTTGGGCTCCCTCCTCAGGTAGATGCTGTGCTGCTGAGTGTTTAATTTGATAGTCCTTACTTGTGGATACTCTCCCACTCATCCCCCATCTCTGATGGATGCTTTGATGCTTTACTGTCGATTGTTCGTCTCATCTCTTCTTGGTGGGTGCTTTGCCATCGCGACTTCATCTCTGTGTTAGCAAACATTGTGTTGATATAATCTTTCTTCCACAGGTCCAATCGGTTAGGTTTTGAAGTTGAAAGGGTCCTTTGTCTCAACGCCTTTTCCTTCTCGTTTTGCTTTGGGTTGGTTCTGTGGTTTTTGTAACCTGTACTACATATCTCTAGTAGCTATGTTGTGTAATCCACTTATACTTCATCTTAATAAAATTCGTGTCAATATGACATGTTAACAAAAAAAACTAGTAACAACTTGTTCAAACTTACAACTATTCCTATGCTAAAAAACCGCAGTCGCCTCATAACATGTATTTGAGTCAGCTACCGACTCTCCACGATCTTCCTCCCACGCTCTGCCTCGCCTCGGTCTCTCTCTCTCTCTCTCTCTCTCATCTTTGGAGAGCTCCTCCCCAGTGACTGCGCCCACGCCCCAACTCAAGCGAGCTCCACGCCGGCAGCCATGCCCGTGCTTGCCCCACCCCCTTCTTTCCCAACTCCACCGGTCTTAGAAGAAGGGCTCAGGGGGAGGTAGGTCAACCAGGCTGTGGGGATGATGGTCGGACAGTTAGAGACCCTAGCGGTGGTGGAGGCGGCTAGACCAGAGTGGGGTGATAGAGCTCCATGGCCGGAGCAAGAAGAAGGCAACAACCACAGACACACTATAGGGTTGTGCTAAAGCTTGGTGGCGGTGGTGGCCACGGAGCTCTAGTGCAACCCTAGTGCGCAGCGGTGGGCGATGGCATGGGTGAGGACATGGAGAGAAGGGGCACTAGAGAGGGAGAAGAAAACATTGCATTCGCGCAAGACGAGGACAAGCGCAAAACACTGTATTCGCGCAAGACGAGGACAAGTGCGACAGTCATCACCTGAGTGCCTACGTGGGAGGGAGAAGAAGATAGTGCATTCATTAGATCTTGATCCAATAGTCAAGGATAGTTAACCATCAGTCACCTAAAACGGAGACATACAAAAAAAACATGACAACTATTCCTTAGGTTCCCCTTCTACTTCTACCTTGTCTTCACCTACAACGGCATTAGCAACACCACCACCACCACTACTAGTTCGTTCCACCCTGAACTTGGCGTAGATGTCTCCAGCGTAGAACTCCCGAGTCCTCCATGCGAGCGCCAACGTCACTACTGCCGCGGCCACGGTGACTACCGTGATGACCAAGAAAGGCTCCCGGTAGCACCGGACACCAATGCACGTGACCCCCTTCCCAGCCGCTACCAGGGCGGCCACCGTGCCCTGCCGCCGCGCCGCCTCCCGGTCGTACATGCGGCCGGCGATGCGGACGTTCAGGATGTACGTCCCCAGCGGGGTGGCCGTGCCGCAGAAGTTGCACATGGTGGAGTAGTACTTGAGCCCGAACAGCTCCGACACGGTGGCGAGGGTGAGCGGCTGCGCGGCGCCCAAGCAGAACCCGATCACCAGCGACACCACATACAGCGACCCGGGAACGCCGAATGCGATCAGCAGGTGGCCCAGCACGCTGAGCAGGAGCACGCCGGCCAGGACTAGCGGCCGTGGGAGGCGGTAATGGGACAGCAGGGCCTCCGAGGCGAACCCGGCGGTGACGCGGCCGAGGTAGTTCCAGATGCTGATGAGGGAGACGAAGGTGGCCACGCTCCGCCGCGAGTACCCCAGCGACTCGCCGATCTGGCCCATATTGTCAATCGCCGTCAGCATGCCGCCATTGCCGAACAACATCGCCGCGAACAGCAGCAGCATGTCCACGCTCACTAGGGCCTGCAGGATCGTGTAGTCCTCGCCCCGCGATGGCGGACGCAGCGAAAGCAGCAACCTTTGGCCCGCCGTCGCTGGTGCTGGTGGTGGTGCTGGTACTGGTGCTGGTGGTTGCTGTTTCGTGGCCGCGGTCGCCGCCGGCAGAGCCGGCGTGGCTGTGGCTTGTGCTTCAGGTGGCGCGTTGGTGACGTTGGACTTGGACAGTGCGGTCTCCTCCCGCAGGACGATTCCGAGCGGAAGTAGCAGCATCAGGAACACGACGGCGGCGCTGGCGGCGTACTCTGCCCGTGTGAACCGGAACCGCTTCTGGAGGATGTTGGCGACGAGGAGGTAGGCGGCGAGCGCGAGTGACACGTAGAGGAAGGCGCAGAAGGCGCGGTACTCCCGGCGTGCAGCAAAGTGAGTCCGCGGCGCACGTATGATCCGGATGGTGGCGAGGAAGGCGACAGAAATGGCGGCGGGGAGCCAGCCGACGAGGAGGATGAGCGCCTTGGCGTCGCCGCCGCCGCCGGGGCGGCCGTAGAAGGCGAGGTAGAGCTGGGTGAAGATGGCGCCGCTGAGGCCGATGAAGCCCTTGAGGAGGCCGAGCACGACGCCGCGGCTCGGGGGAAGTTCTTGACGCAGGGGACCAGCGCGCCGGTGTTGGCGAAGATCTGGGCGTTGGCGCCGACGGCGATGTAGAGGCAGACGAGCCAGAGCGGCGGGGTGGGGCGGACACGGCCTGTGACGGAGAGGTAGAGCATGAGGTAGCCGCCGAGGCTCATGGCGGCGCCGACGGCGAGGGACGAGCCAGGGCGGGGCGAGCTCGGCGAAGAGGCCCGCGTGGATGCCGATGTTGCCGCCCACGTCCTTGAAGAAGCCGACGGTGTTGAGCTGCTCCTGCGTGTACCCCAGCGTCGACTTGATGTCCTTGGAGTAGATGGCGAAGGTGTAGGTGGCGCCGGCGGCCGACATGATGAGGAAGGAGCCGTACGCCATGAACCACCGCCCTCGTAGCACCTGCGCCGCGAACGCTGTCACTCTGGCCATGGCTGCCTGTGGACTGTTGGCGTCGACCAAACTGGGTCTCTGTTGCAGTCGCAGCAGAGTGTGCTTTGTGTTGCAAGGATAGCACCTGTAATTATATTAGAAAAATAAGCCGCAGTTAATTCAAAAGTTTGTACTTTGGCGGGAAATGCACGCAGCACTTGGTGCGTGCTTTTTAAACTTTTTAACGGAGCATGGATGCATGACAGAGCATTGATACGTGAGTGGGAAATTTTCTTTTTCTTTTTCTAGTTGCTTTAGTTTGCTCAAGTCGCTTATCACTGGCTTACGATTTGTAATCTATGCTGTGATAGCTGTGTCGTATAACTCTCTTTCGTTTAATGAAAAATATGATTAGACATGATCGCCAAAAAATTAATGCAGTGCAGCTTGATTCCGTCATAGGCGCATTGCAGTGGCCAGTGAGTCAGCGTGCAGGGCATGAAATGGCTGTACCTATCAGCCGTGTCCAAGAACTGAGATTTACACTCCCTTTGTATTCCATTGCCTGAAAAATTCTATCATAATAATGGCCTTTTGCTAGTGTCCACTGCATCTATTATTTATACTACCACCACTCAATTATGTTTGAATAAAATTAATGCAGGTAAGCATCTGTCCATTATGGTATATATAATTTTGTACGGATGGCATTCGATTCTCTCCATCACCATATCGTCCAACATTGGCGCAGCTGCTAAAATGACAAGTGAAGCATTTTTTTATAAAGGGATGGTTTTATTAAATCTCACAATCTTCTTTACATCAAGTGGGTACAAGAATTGTGATCCCACTCATGGCTTCTGCGAAAAGCGCGCACACACAAAAAAAACTGCAGAACCATACCTGGATGAGTTCAGCATAAAAAACAGCTTCATAAAAAACATCTTGAGATATATAGACATGACCTATGGTTATTGCAACTTGTGGAGATTGCTACAATCAAGAAATACGCATTGCTTGGATCGAAATTGAAGCCAAGACTGATGGCAGTATTGATTTTTTTTTTGATAAAATGGTAGTATTGATAATTAAGGCTACGACAAGGAATTGAGCCATGTGCATTTGACAAGAAAAAAAGAGAGGAAATCTTGCTCGCTCTCTAATCATGGTATCTCTTACACAATTCCCCTTTCTGCTCCCACAAGAAGCCTCAGATTAAAATATCTGCGCAAAAGAATTGAGCCGGCAAAAGAGAAATCTATCAACAGCCACTTATATAAATCAATCAAGTAATAAGCATAGCTAAAATTTATTTAATCCTAACGAGAGGATCCATCGTCTCAGCAACAAGAGAAATCATGCAAATAAGTAAGCTGGAACAGATAAATAAACATAGTATAATGATGATGCAGCTAAATTTAGAAATCCAATTCCAATCCATGGATCCTAAAATCGGTTTGTTGGATTCCTATCCTAGCAGCTAGCTAGCTATCCGGATGTTTCTACGGCGGCGACTTGGCCTCTGCGGCGGCAATCATTGAGAATGTTGACGTAGAACTGGCACCTGCTGATGTCGCTCCCATGGTGGTCGATGCACTGCATGTATATATATGCAAGCAAAATTAACATTCA
Organism: Chrysopogon serrulatus; assembly: GCA_015844335.1. NCBI lineage: Eukaryota > Viridiplantae > Streptophyta > Magnoliopsida > Poales > Poaceae > Chrysopogon > Chrysopogon serrulatus. The sequence continues at coordinate 158,808 of JADLZL010005564.1, read as the reverse complement.
GAAACATGTATATATGTACGTGACAAAAACAATACAAAACAGATTAGAGAAGCATGCAGATCACATACGTCTTGGAAGGCCATGGCATGGATTTGGCAGGGGTTAGATGGCGACGACGACGACGACGAAGCATCATCAACGGCGGCACTGGTAGTAGTAGCAGTAGCAGCAGTGTGTTCGATGCGGAAGGTACGGGGGCCAAGGACAGCATCCATGGCCCTGTTTGCGATGCTCCAACCGGTGCACCAAACCCATGCATCAGCAAAGGAGGATGCGACGTTGCTCAACACAGAGCCACCGCCGGTAGTAGTTGCCGGAGCAGGAGCACCGCCGCCCTTGGCTGCTGTAACGGCCGGCCGGATCAATATGAATAGCACAATGTTAGTAAAATCTGTGTAATATATCGCAGTTCTTTCTGGTAAAAGATGTATTATTGTCGTCAACAACTCGTTTATAGTTATATATACTGTATATTAGCTAGTTAAATAGACAAGGAATTCAAACTGAATTGGATTATCAATAAATAGATTGAATTCATACCCGGTGCGGGCGCAGGGGCCTTGGCAGTTTTGGCACTGGAATAAGATCTTCTCCCTCCTCCTGCAAACCAAATCAGATTCAAATTAAACAATCGATCGATCATATCATCCTTCATTATTCACACAGATGATGGTGATGATATAAGATATATACGTAATTGACATGCATGTGTGACCATCATCGATCGATCTATCACTACTACAGAAAACCTTTCTACAGGCGGCGCTAGAGGCATTTGTACAGGCGGCCGAGCCCACCGCCTGTACTAGGGGTCGTACTAATCGGCCCACGATACAGGCGGCACAGCGTGAGCCGCCAGGTGAAAATTTGGTTTTCACAGGCGGCTCACATTGTCGGCCGCTGTGTAAAATAGGCATTTACAGGGCGGTGACAATGTGAGCCGCCCTGTGAAAAACCAAATTTTCAGCGGCGGCTCACGCTGTGAGCCGCCTGTGTAATTAATTTTTTTTTGTTTCAAATATTAATATTTGCCTCCACACTGTGCTATATATATATATATATATATATATATATATATATATATATATATATATATATATATATATATATATATATATATATATATATATATATATAAGATATGCAAACATGAACTATAAAATTGCATCATATATACAACACATATTAATATTATAGATATATACACATAGAATCAAACATTAACCATAAAATTACATATATACACGTCAATGCATGTTATCTGCACAACCTTGTAGTGTTACATGTCATTTAGTTTCAAATTTAGACACCTGCTAGGTGCATGTCAGCTCTAAACCTATCACTTGCTAAATCCCCTCTTCATCAAAATATGCTCCTTTACTTGGAATTATTTCTCTCATAATGAAACCGCACAAATCTGTCACTATATTTTCCATAGTGGACATTGTAAAGGGCACGTCCTTTCCTTTTCGTTCTCGGCTGGAAGCAAAGTTTAAAAAGCATCATTGACACATGTCCAATATTAATATTTTCAACTTTAATGAGACAACTTCATACATAGATATTATTTACCATATTTTTGTCCCGACGTATCGTCCCCGCTGCCTTATAAACTCACACACGTAGTATCCACAATAGACCGATCCGGTGGTTGCTTGTGGCACTATGTAATGAGCAACAGATTATTTTAAAATTGTCATGCCTCGTGTATTATTTAAATGATGATATGTGTTTAGACAACTTACGGATAATGGTGTTGTATCGTCAACGGTACACTAGGATCTTTGCGGGCGTCGTCGACCGGTCCTTTTTGTTTCTTATAAAACCGCCATGCCCTAAATAGTTATGGAATATAAAACACTAAAGTTATTTAGAGACTCTAAATCATATAAATACGAATATAGTCGCATGTTGGCTCACCTTTCTAATTGAACCAAGAATGGTTGATACGACTCGGGGAGGATAATGTAAGGAGTCTAGGACAAGCACCTTCCCTTCGAATGGATAAATATAAAAAACAATCCAATGGTCCTTTGCATGAATAAGCGAGTGAGCGACACATGTATTTAGGGTTAACACGATAATTTGAAATGCGTTATACGAGGTCACGCTTACCCAAAGTTGTAGGGTGCCAATATAAAATCCACGTACCTATATCTCGGCATTGCTCTACCGATATAGAGGGCATATTCGTCCTCGTATTTTTTGTTTGCAATTTCTTTACTGACTCACGCAAATTGTTACGGTGTTTTGTCCTTCTCTATCTTTGCTCTATCTTCATTTGTAAGTACAAATTTGTGCATATTTTCTTGTAACCTTGATTGGACTCGGGTAACCGACCATCGATCCTGTAGTTAACGATCTACGCTCGTGGTCTTGCAAACTACATACAACATCCACATATTAGAGTTTATCACATTCCAAATTTAATAATAACAATGTGTGTGCATGAGTGATACTTACAGGGCACCAGTTGTAATGAGTTGGGCGTCAAGTTTTCTATAGTTCAACAAGAGGGTGCATGTCATCGAAGGTAACAAATGCCCCGCTTCTTTCCGTGCCCGATAGCAAACACGTCTGGCGGTATATCAACACTAATTGCATGCGGGCCCGGCATTCACTTTGCTCTCATGTACCGATCATGAAACCTTTTTATCGTCCATGGACCCTTTTCAAGCACCGTCCATTGCAGCATAGGCTTTCCGGGCATATAGTCACGGGGGACATTGACATAATCATCAACCGTTGGCTTTCTTATATCCTTAAGGGTCAATGGTGCATCGATGGCGGTTCGACATGTACATCGCCACTTGGGGCTTCCTTTGTTGGTGGCACGGCCACTTGCTTGGCGGTGGCTTCCTTATTCTGTGACGGTTCGAGCTCAATGACTCGTGCCGTCCATTTGCTTTCCAAGCCCTTTTCGAAATAGAGTTGTGCCCTTTTGCTTTCCCCTTTTTGGCTCATAGGGAGAAACCAATTTTGGAATTGGAAATTTCCTCTTCTTGGTGGCGGTGCTTGTGGGGGGAGTTTTCTACGCTTTCTTATGCTTTGGTGGTGGCGGGGGAGTTTACTCATCTTCATTACGCTTTGGTGCTTGCGGAGGAGTTTGCTCTACCTCTTTTTCGATTGTCGTGTCCTTCTTGGGTTGGAGGAGTCTGCTGCTCGGGCATGTTCTCGGCCCCCCTCGAGCTCATCCGGCGAGAATGATAGATCATGTATTGGGGATGACGACGGTGGCTCATAAATGTATGGAGATCTTTGGAGCATGCATTGGCGATGGTGATTGTCGACTTGTTTTCGCCTCTTGGGATGCTTCATGCCTTTGGTGGAGAGGGTGCCGTTGGTGGATCAATCAACCTTACGTACCGTCTCGGCCATTGTATGAAGTTCTTGATTGCTTGTCCAAGCTTCTCTATACCCTCGGAGGTCGGGATGTCGATGAAGTCGTCTTCATATCCACTCTCGACCGTCAACACTTCGACCTGCGGTATCTTTGATTCCATCTCGACACCATGGAACCTACGTCCGGGTATAGCATATCCTGTGGCCACTTGCTTTGTATCTTGATTCACGAGGCCATATCCAATTAGCAATGAGCAAGGCCAAGGTTTATCAATATCGTCAAGCGGATAATGGTGCGGATTTGATGTTGACGCTATCTTTGCTTGGAAATAGCATAGATTGTGTGGCCATCTCCCGGCTACCCAAGGGTTGAGCTGGGGCAGCCTGCATACATGAAGGAGCTTGTGATGACATCTGTTGAGCGGAACGCTCCCCGCCAACCGCTTCATCACTTCGGGATCGGGGTTTTTCACGAAATCTTCCATCAAATCCTTAAACTTTTGGGCGGCTGCTTTGCTCAAAAAAAATTCTTCATATCCATCTTATGTCGTTCTCTTTTCTTATATATGGCTTTCCACTCTTCGCCAAACCCTTCTTTCCGGTGGTTACGGATGAGACGCCCGTACGGCTTGGATGCTCGGGGTTACCTACAACAAAATATTTCATGTCGGTGTTGATTTCTATTTTACTCGAACAAAATGGAAAATATAATTACATTACCTAGAGCATGGGAAAGGCTGTCCCTCTCCCTCTCGTGACTTGAAGGCACCTGTCTTTTCGGGTTTGTTGCTTCCAAAACCTTCTCGGAATCGGCTTGATCTCATCGGGACGGAGATCTCATCGCTCTCATCGGTGTTTGCCTTCCGAGCGCGAAAGCCAATTCGCACCGTTACGGCACTATATCGGTCAATGCCAACTTGCCCTCTCTCCTCTTTGCTTCGTCTTACGCCCTCCATTTAGGAATCTTGGTCTTGTAGCCACCGGTGCCGAGGTGGTGATGGTAAATGTTCTTCTTCGCAAGTTCCGAGGCGGCTTGGCTCTTAGCCTTGGAGTCATCGGAGTTTTTATTTTTACTAAAACGTGCCCACTTTGTTCCAGCGTGATAGGGTATCGCTTAATCGGGTCCCGCCCCTTCGCACCACTTTTTATTCATATCGTGCCTATAATTCCGGAATGATATTGCACACTTTGCTTCATGACATGACCCTTCACCAAACCTTACATTCCCTCCGGGAAAATGAACTTAGTGCACAATCGAGTCCAACAATTCTTCCTCTTTCCTTCAGGCACCATACTCCAATCACTCCAGGAGATATCAAATTCTTCCTTTACTAACCATCCAATGGCGGCCCTAAATTTAGGTAGCGCCTCTAGAGGTGCTAAGGGCTCTCCGCTCGGGCTAACCTCTCGTGATCCTATAAACTTCTTACGGAAATCTATTTCTTCCTCTATCTCCTCGTGCCCGATCACTCTTTTTTCTTTGTACTTCTTCGCTCGGAGGATGTCCCGGTCGTTTGAGGCGCCGTGTCCTTCTGAACATCTTGTGACTCTGCCTCCATTTCGGCATCAACTTGAGAGAGCACCTCCTGTCAATTCAATTGTTAGGTACATACATACACTTGTATTATTCTCTCGTATAGACAATCTACGAGCATATATACCTCATCATCCAATAATGGCTCATCTTCAGGCTCGTAATTAGGGTCACGTTCCAACTCAAGACGGGCCTTCTTAGCTCTAGGAGATTCACGTGGTGATACGCTCGGGCTCCTATAAGGTTCGGATCCAGAGGAGTCAGATCCCGCCTCATCTATCTAGGCATCGGCTTGCTCAGCATTTGATGGAGTACTCATCCGCATGAAATATAAGTATAACCACGGAATATAAGTGTAAACATGGAATACAAGTATATACTCTAATTACATAGCCTAATTAATTAGCGAACCTATTATTAACAAACCTTATCAACTAACACTAATGTGAAAACCCAGTATACATGAAATAATAATAACTTATCAAGTAACACTAATTTGCAAACCCAAAGATACATAAGTGTAAACATGGAATACAAGTATATACTCTAAGTATAACCATGGAATATAAGTAAATATTTGTAATTATTAACTATTATTAATAAACTCTAACTATTATTAATAAACTCTAACAAAAAATATTTGTAATTATTAACTAAATTACTAACTAAATTACTAACTAAATTAACAAAAACACAAAATCCTAACAAAAAAAACCCTACTTACTATTATTAACAAACCCTAACAAATAACCCTACTAAGTATTATTAACAATTACTAAGTATTAATAATATACTCTAATTAACATACTCTAAAATACTAACATTTATTATTAACAAACCCTAACAAACAATATATTACTAATTATTATTATTAACAAACCTAACAAAAATATTACTAACTATTATTAATAAACTGTAATTAACCTTAATTAGTTACTAATTAGTGGTTGGAAAACCCTAAACTATAATACTAATAATTAATTAACAATTAACAAAAACCAAAAAAATAAAAAAGCCAGCCAGTGGCCGGGCGGCCTGCCGAGCCCAATAGGGCCCAAGAAGCCCACCCTGTCATGCCGCGCCGGCGCCGGGCGCAGCGCGGTGGCGGCGCTCACCCCGCGGTAAATTAAGGATACTATACAATATATATATATATATAATTTATGTGTGTGTGTGGCTTCGCGGCGTCCGGGCGGAGAAGGCGCTGGGGTCGCGGCGCTGGGCGGCGCACGGTATCACGGAGCGCACGGGCGTCCGGGCGGAGAAGGGAGCGGGTCCGGCGCCGGTCCGCGGGCGGGCCGGGCGCGGGCGGGGGGCGGGCCGCCGGGTACGGGCAGCGGCGGGTCGCGAGGTGGTGCGCGCGGGCCGGCGGAGGACCGCGGCGGCGGTGTGCGGCGAGAGGTGGCGGCTCGCGGCGAATTTCGGCAGCCTGGACGGCGCCATCAGGTTCAAACGCGGGCCACCGGATTCTGAGAAAATTCGGCCCCGCGCCGAATGGCTATATACATGCTTGTTTCATACAGCGGTCACACTGACCACCGCCTCGTGAAAGATTAACACAGCGGTGGTCAAATGAGCCGCCTCGTACTAATTTATTACAGGCGGCTCTCTAAGACAGCTGCTGTACTATCTACTAATGTATTAAATACGGCGTATCAATACAATGACCGCCTGTACTAAATATTTTTCCAATACCAACTGCAGGTTATTATTATTCCCTATTCTTAGGGTTTGTGAATTAATTAAGCTATTGATTAGGGTTAGATTAAAGGTTTGTGAATTAGAGTTACATATTATTTTATGTACCTAGGGTTTGTGAATTAATTAAGCTATTGATTAAAGGTTTGTTAATTAGAGTTAGTTAATATTGTATCTACCTAGGGTTTGTGAATTAATTAAGTTATTAATTAAGGGTTTGTTAATTAGAGTTAGTTAATATTTCATGTACTTAGGGTTATTTAATATTTCATGTACCTAGTGTTAGTGAATTAATTAAGCTATTGATTAAAGGTTTGTTAATTAGAGTTAGATATTATTTCATGTACCTAGTGTTAGTGAATTAATTAAGTTATTATTTAAGGGTTTGTTAATTAGAGTTAGTTAATATTGTATGTACCTAGGGTTTGTGAATTAATTAAGTTATTAATTAAGGGTTTGTTAATTAGGGTTAGTTAAAATTGTATGTACCTAGGGTTTGTGAATTAATTAAGTTAGAAAATAATATCATAGTCTAAAAGGTATACAACAAGAGGAAATGTAAACATCTTGCTTAATAAGAAAGAGTAGCATTATAACCACATAGAACAACACCGCGGGTCACAAAGTGACCCCGTCTGTACTAATCATCTTTTGCTTAATAAGAAAGAGTAGCATTAGGTACAAATGATAAGTGATACATGAGTTACATGATAAACAATCTAGCGTGCTACAGTCCTTCCTTGTCCATCATGTCGCACCCCGGCAAAAGAGGTTTGCGGGATACTTTTTCTACATTTTTGATCTTTTCTTCAAAGTTTGTAAAAAGAGACATTTCGCTAAACTGGTTAACATCCTCTAAATCCATTACACCATCAACTCCTACAATTTGTTGCTTTCCGTGGATTGGTACGTGCTTTTTGCTTTTGGGTACTTTTCTTTTCATTCGTAGATAGAATTTGTTCCACATAGAACACACATGCAAACGGTTAGCAAGGATCCACGGATCATCTTTGTAACCTACTTTACTTAGATCAAGAACTCTCTCGGCCATAGTTATCTATAGTGACATGTTTATCTTGAACCCATCGACATCGGAACACAGGAATCTACAGCGTGGACCATATTCAACCTCCCATATGTCATCAATGAATCCAAAGTATGTAGTTTCTTTACCAGTTGTATCATCTACAAACCTCACATCGAACGCCACTATTCTCGTGCCATGCGCTTGGTGTCCCTAAAACTGGTGGAAAATGTGAAGCCACTAATGTCATAGCTCGCCATGATATGACCCGGCTTGATGGTCCGGGACGCTAAAATCTTGATGGTTTTGATTCATCCGTCATGTCCAAATTCTTTAGCCATGCAAAGGAACCGACGCTTGTGTTCCTTGTGTATCCAAATCATTTGTGCATCCCGGATTCTTCTCACGAAGCTCTTTCATGTCTTTGCTTGGTGAATGGGTCCATTATTATGAGTTGTTGTAGTATGCTTTGTAATGTACCTCTAGCACTATGTTGTAATCTAGTGGGATGAATGATTTCCGTCCCATCCTCCCTCGTCCACCAAGCCTTCCCTCATGTCGCAACGGAGGCAAACCAATTGATACTTGGTCTTTTAGGAGATTATTACATAATGGTCCTCCGCACTCAATGGCCTCTTCTCGTAGTGTATGCCTCTATCATGGAACCCTCTGGATGAGCACGATTTGACATATAGCTATTCAATAATGACATGAAACGCTCATACGTCCACATTTCATGGAAATACATGGGACCCAATGCCTCAATTTGAGGCACCAAATGAATAATAAGGTGTACCATGATATCAAAGAACGATGGGGAAAAGCACATCTCTAACTGGCTCAATGTCTCTGCAGCAAATTTCTGTAGGGACTCTAACTCATCACGGATAATTACCTTCTCAGATATCTTATTGAAGAAGTAGCACAACCGTGTGATTGCCATCTTTAAGAACACTGGATTTATAGCCCCGATGGCAATAGGAAGAAAAGTGGTCAGCATTACATGACAATCATGTGAGTTGTAGTTGGTGAGTGTAAGGTCTTTCATCGAAACAAGACTCCTTATGTTAGAGCGAAACCAGATGGAACTTTTAAATTCTTCAACCACACACACATTGCATGTTTCTCCTCTCTGCTCAGGTTATAGCTTGTTTGCGGTAGATGGTACTTCCCATTCTCTAGAGTACAGGGGTGAAGTTCTTTTTCTCGATCTTTAAATGTTGCATGTCCAAACGTGAATTGAGACCTTCCTTTGTCTTGCTCTTTATGTCTAGCAATGTTCCAACTACTACTGTCAAACACATTCTTCTCGAACATGCATACCATCGATCGCATGTCGTGCGTCTAAGTCTTTCCAAGATGATAAGTACTTAAAGAAAATAGACTTCTTCTTGAATGTGTCCCCCTCATTTACCTTCACAACCTTTCTTGGTTTCCCATCTTTGGTCTTTTTTTTCAAACACAAACTTGATATTCTCAACTATCTTATACACTCTGTGCCCTTTACTATAACCTGATGGAGCAAGAGATTTTGATTCATCCATATTGTCAAAGTACTTATTCATCTTTTGTAAGCGGTACTTATGGCTGCGCCGGTAGCCACCTCCTATGCCTCATGTACACTATCTTGTTAGATGGAGGAAGAGACACGTGCCATGTTCCATCTATGCACTCTACACAACCAACCTTTCCCTTGAACGGCTCGATAATGAGAAAAGAGCAGGATAATCATTAATTGTGACAATAATAATTGCTCTCGGTGTGAATGTCTCTTTACGGAATGCATCGATCATTTTCACACCAACTTCCCATAGTATTTGCATCTCTTGCATTAAGGGCTCTAGAAATACATCCATATCAACTCCGGGTTGTGTAGGTCCGTAAATAAGAATGGTTAGCAAAAGATATTTTCTTTTTTGACACACCCATGAAGGAAGGTTGTATATTGTCATGATCACCGGCCATGTCTTTGTGCGTCTTTGCTCCTCTCGGCAAATGGATTCATTCCATCGATTACTTTCGAGCAAACCTTACATTTCGTGGATCCTCGGCAAAGTCCGGATATTTCTTATCGAATTCTTGCCATTGCTTTGCATCTACTGGATGTCGTAACTTTCCATCATCTTTCCTTTCATCGAAGCATGCCGGATCATAAGTTCTGCATCATCGGGGTTTGCAAATAAACATCTCAAACGATCAACCACGGGAGATACCATATCACCAATGCAGAATTCTTCTCAACGCATAATAGTCCACTTCGATATTGCTAGTGGGCTTTGAACGTTTGTCTTGTTGAGTCTTTGTTTGGGTCTTCTTTCGCTTCCTCCCCAAGAAACAGAGGCTGCATTCTCTTCCTCTCGATAATCTTTATTCGCCTTGTACCTACTAGCACCACGCTTGGACAAATGTCTAAGTCTTTATACCGATCACCCCGATATAGAATACAATGATTTCTACATGCGTGGATCTTCTCAACACCCATCGTAAGTGGACTAACTAGCTTCTTTGCATAGTACGTGTTAGCGTGCACTTTGTTCTCCTTAGGAAGAAGGTCTCCAAGTACACGCAATAAATCATTGAAGCTAGCATCGGACCAACCATATCTAGCCTTAATCGTCAAAAATCAAGAACAGCCCGTAGTGTCGACCACTCTCTGGAACAACCTTTCGACTCATCGCACAAAGGCTCCTCTCGCTGCCTTCTTCAAGGCCTCCATTCGCTTCATAAAGAATATTGATGGATCCACACAACGGTTCATTATTGCCTCTAAGAAATCTGCATCTTCAATGGCATCGGTGTTAGCATGCTTTGAGTTTCATTGACATCGGACGTAGCATTATGAGTTTGATTGATATCTTGCATAGTATGATGGGTTTCATTGAAATCGCATAGCATCACATTCATTGAGATATGGCACTCGGACTCTCCACATTGATGTTACTTGCGGTGTTGTCGGTTGTCCGCATATAAGGTGTAGAACTACCCTCACCATGTTTTGTCCAAATCAAGTAGTCCTCCATAAATCCTCTCGCAAACCCGGATGAGAATGGATTGCTTCCACATTGTCAAATACCACAATATTTTTACACCGCTGGCATGGACAACATATGTGCTTCGCCTTTGTTCTCTGAGCATGTATCTTCACGGTATCAATAAATTTTTGGACCTCCACTACATATGATGGGTCTAATCTTGATAAGTTATACATCCATAATGACCTCTCCATATTTATCTCAGTAATTAGTTAAGAAAATATTGTATGTCACTTATTTTTATAATTATAAGAATTAATTAAACAGAGGTGGCATCATGATTAACAAACCCTAGGTATAAGCAATAATAACAAACTCAAATTAACAAACCCTAAGTACATAAAATACTAACTAACCCTAATTAATGAACCATTAATTACTAACTAAATTAATTCACTAACCCTAAGTACATGAAATACTAACTAACCATAACTAATAAATGAAGATGGCATCATGATTAGCAAATCCTAAATATAAGCAATAATAACAAACCCTAATTAATAAACTCTAAGTACATAAAATACTAACTAACCCTAATTAATAAATGGAGATGGTATCTTGATTAACAAACCCTACATCTTGATTAACAAACCCTAAGTGTAAGCAATAATAATAAATCATAATTAATAATCCCTAAGTACATAAAATACTAAGTAACTCTAATTGATAAACCATTAATTACTAACTAAATTAATTCACTAACCCTAAGTACATGAAATACTAACTAACTCTAATTAATAAATAGAGATGGCATCTTGATTAACAAACCCTAAGTATAAGCAATAATAACAAACCCTAATTAACAAACCTTAAGTAAATAAGATACCAACTAACTCTAAGTACATAAACCATTAATTACTAACTAAATTAATTCACTAACCCTAAGTACATGAAATACTAACTAACCCTAACTAATAAATGAAGATGGCGTCATGATTAGCAAACCCTAAGTATAAGCAATAATAACAAACCCTAATTAACTAACCCTAAGTATATGAAATACTAACTAACCCTAATTAATAAATGGAGATGGCATCTTGATTAATAAACCCTAAGTGTAAGCAATAATAATAAATCATAATTAATAATCTCTAAGTACATAAAATACTAACTAACTCTAATTGATAAACCATTAATTACTAACTAAATTAATTCACTAACCTAAGTACATAAAATACTAACTAACTCTAATTAATAAATAGAGATGGCATCTTGATTAACAAACCATAAGTATAAGCAATAATAAGAAACCCTAATTAACAAACCTTAAGTAAATAAGATACCAACTAACTCTAAGTACATAAAATACTAACTAACCCAAATTAATAAACCTAGAATTCTAATAAGTATTTTTTTATAATCCGAGCAACGATACAATTTATGTAAATTTAAAAAAAAATAGCTAAAACTCTCTCTCTCTTGCCCTAGCTATGAACCCTAACCCTAACCCTAGATTTAGAGCACCTCCAATACAAGAATTGAACCAATGAATCACTAAAAAAATAGCGGCAACAACAACAACTAACCTTTTGAAAGTTTCTCACCAAAGAAATGAAGTTCAAAACCTCCCCCCTTGAATCGCCACTTCTCATCCGCCACTTTGTACACAAAGACGGGAGTAACTCGTTTTGTCCGGAGGTAGAAGAAGGGAATTTATATCGGTATTAACACAAAGCGGTTGGTAAGGAGAACCATGTGTAAAACAATTTACACAAAGGCGCTCTCTTAAATCGCCGCCTTTGTGTAAATAGCTGTATTTACACAAAGGTTTGTAATGTCGGCCGCTGTGTAAATTGTATTTACACAGCGGTTGGTATTGAAACCGCCTGTGTAAATACAACTATTTACACAAAGCGGCAGATTTAAAGAGAGCCGCCTGTGTAAATGGTTTTACACAAAGCGTTCTCTTCTTGGGCCCACCTTATTTTTTTTGTACTTGGGCGTCGGGATATAGTGAACCGACTGTGGAAAAAAAAATCAAGGTGCCAAAGCAAAAATGATTTTTGTAGTAGTGTATAGCTCACTAATAAGATAACAATGACGTGTGATCGAGGATCGTCAGCATCATCTACTATACGATCGATGGCTATATATACAAGTGATCTTGAACCGATGAACGATAACGTACCCCAGAGGCTGCGCGGCCGCGAGGCATGGCGATCGGGCGGCTGGCGGTGGCGGTGGCGATCGGACCGAGAGGAAGGAGATAGATGGAGACGATGGACGATGCCCGGATCGATCGGGCGGGCGCTGGTCCGGATGTCCTTTTAATTTATATATATACAACTACATCCCATGATCCATCTTCTTCTTCCGCAAGCTATCAATCTAGCGGGGAGGGATATGGACGAAACATGGCCCCCCTCGCGATTTTGCTGGAGGCGGTTGCCTAATAGAATTTTTGGTAAATTAATGAGTTTCAAAAGTGGCTAAAAAATTGTTGGATTTTTTCTAACCGTTTTTAAAATCCAGCTTCTTTACATCAGACTATGTTTAAATCATCACATGAACTTTTATAGTGTGATTTCATAAATATGCACTTACTACTTCTTATTCTTTGCCACGTTCAATAAAAAAGATTGAGATTTGAGATAACGCGTTGTTGGGAATTGAGACCATGCAACTTAGCTAAAATTAGTAGCCAAATTCCATAGTTTAGCAATTTGGTAAAATAGAAAATTTCTAAAAAAAAAGAAGAAGAGATCAACAAACCACCTTGCTATTTCTCATCTTCACATAGCTAGCACCTGCGGTTGGATCTATATGTCCAACAAAAATCAAAAGATAATACTCAGCTTTCAATTTTACAAAACTAGATAGCACATATGTTGAAGCCTATTTTCTTTTTATACAAATTCTAAAATAGTTTTAATAAAAACAAAAATAGCTGAGTTGTTGGCATTGCTCTAATATAACGACTTAAAAAAAATCAGAATTGGCATTGAGTCATCACACTATAAAAGAGCGAGTTTTTTCGAGAGGGGCTCTCCCCTTTAATAACCGTTCGATCTTTGATGTCATGCTATATGAGTCCTCCGTTGTTTAAGATCTTACTCTTTCTTATTAATAACCATTCGATCTCGATACCATATTATATGAGACGTCCGTTTTTAAGATCTTACATCTTACATGTATATACACACACCCTCATATAAGAAATTGAAAATAAGATTTTTCCAATTTTTTTCTTCGTTGCTTCGTTGCGGACATAGACGAGAAGGAGAAGGAAGTCGCTCCTCCATCCGTCGCCATCGATCGAGGTACACGATCGACGCCGCCGTGGACGTAGCGACAAGGTGCTGCCGTTGTAGGACCCCTACGACAGCCGGACAACGAGTCTGTTGCTAGGTCGTAAAGTGGCGTGTACACGTCGAAGACAGCGATCTTGAGGTCCTGGCACCACACCGCCCCAGCCCCAGATCCCCCCTCGCGCTCACGCCATGTGGCCCGGGCCGGCCGGCCGCTCCCGCGTCGCATCTGGCAGTACTACAGAACAGGTCTTTGGTCACTTGGGCAAAATGAGCAATAGCTCCCGAAAAAATGACGCTCGGGACTAAAAGTTGTTACCAACCGGGACTAAAAGTCCCCAGCCCCAACGGCTATGGTGTCAGGCATCTACAGGGGGACTTTTAGTCCCGGTACTAAAGGTCCATATTTAGTACCGGTCTGTGACACCAGCCGGGACTAAAGATGGGACTTTAGTCCCTGTTGGTGTTAGGGACCGGGATTAAATCCTTCCCCCCATATTTGAATTCTTCTTCCTCCCCGCCGAGCTGCCCGAGCTCACTTTCTTCTTTGTTCTTCATGTTCTTCATGTGTTCTTGATTGATTTGTGCTCACATCTCCGGCTATTGATTCATTTCATCACTTCTACGTCGTCATTTACTTGTTTAGAGGTTACTAACTTCATCTTCTCAAGTTTTAGCTTGCAGGTTATCTCATTTTGTGGTGTTATACATGTGATTTTTTATTTTTGATTTCTACACTATTTTAAACTTCAATCACTTCATCGTTTAAATATTTTAATGTAGATAACTACAATTAAGACCCTAAAAATTAGTATACACCATTTATTACTATTATGTCTACCATATTTTTTTTGTTTAGTTAGAAAAATACTAAATTTATGGTTTCTCATTATAATTAGTTTTTAAAAAATAACATTTGATAATACTTTAGTTTATAATTTGTGATCTGGTTAATTAGTTAATTATGACTAAGTATAAATAATACATTTGAAGGATTATTTAATTATAACTAAGTATGAATATAAAATTTATTTAGGAAAAATAAGAATGGAGAATTTTAGGTTATGTGTTAGTTAGTTACTTAGAATACTTTATTTTTGCAATTTGTGATCAGGTTTATTATTTAATTTAAACTAGTATGCATGCCACATTTCATGATTAGTTAGAAAAATAAATAGCTTTAGTGTTTTTTAGTTTTGCTTGTTTAGAAAAAATAGAAATAGAGAATTTTAGGTTATAATACTTTAATTTGCAATTTGTGACGGGGTTAATTAGTTAATTATAACTAGTATGCCTACCAAATTTCTTGATTATTTAGAGAAACAGAGAACTTTGGTGTTTTTTTAATTTTGCGTGTTTAGAAAATGAAGAAATAGAGAATTTTAGGTTATTTATTACTTTCATTTCTTTATAAAAAATTAGAAACTTATCATACATTAATTTGCAATTTGTGACCGGGTTAATTAGTTAATTATAACTAGTATGCCTACCAAATTTCTTGATTATTTAGAGAAATAGAGAACTTTGGTGTTTTTTTTAATTTTGCTTGTTGAGAAAAATTAGAAATAGAGAATTTTAGGTTATTTGTTACTTTTATTTCTGTAGTAAAAAAAATTAGAAACTTATCATACTTTATGTTGCAATGCGACAATGACACGTGGTTGGATGTACAATGCCGATCGCCGCTCGAAGAATTCATTGATGGTGTGCATTATTTCTTAAGAGTGGCCGAAAAAACAAGCGGGATGGATTCATACGTTGCCCATGTGTCTTGTGTCGAAATTTGAAGGAATATTCTAGCTCTAGAAATATTCACTCACATTTGTTGAAGTCGGGTTTCATGCCAAACTATATTTGTTGGACCAACCATGGAGAAACCGGGATAATGATGGAAGAATGTGAAGAAGAACAAGAACAAGCGAGCCCGACGACCTTATTGCTCAATTCGGTGGCTTCGATGATACAAAGAATGGGAGAAGCAAGAAGAGGGAGATGCTCTTGGTAAAGGTGATGCTCTTGGTGATGCCATTCGTGATGCACAGAAAAGAATGCGAAAGTGAAAAAGAGAAGGCGAAGTTTGACCGCATGCTAGAAGATCACAAGAAATTACTATACCCATCCGCCCAAGATGGGCAAAAAAAAATTGGGTACAACACTCGAGTTGTTGAAATGGAAGGCACAGAATGGTGTATCCGATAAGGCATATGGACGATTCTTCGAAGATCCAAAAAAGATGCTTCCGAACCCTAATGAATTGCCCACCACTACGCATTTAAGCAAAACAGTCGTCTGTCCTTTGGGATTAGAAATCCGAAGATACATGCATGTCCTAACGACGCATTCTCATGCACGTGGCAAGGACTATGAGAATTTAGATGAATGCCCCGTATGTAAAGCATCACGGTATAAGATCGAGCGAGATGACCCCCGGCGATGTTGAGGGGGAAGAACGTTCTAAGAAGAAAATCCCCGCAAAGGTTATGTGGTATGCTCCTATAATACCTCGTGCGAAACGTCTTTTTAGAAACAAGGACCATGCAAAGTTGTTGCGGTGGCACAAAAAAGACCGTAAGGTAGACAACATGTTGAGACACCCTCACGATGGGTCTCGGTGGAGAGCAATAGATAGGGAATTTTCGAGTTTGCAAAAGACGCAAGAAACTTGAGGTTCGCTTTAAGTACGGACGGTATGAATCCTTTTGGTGAGCGAGAAGCAAAGAGTCATAGCACTTGGCCTGTTACACTATGTATCTACAACCTTCCTCCATGGTTATGCATGAAGCGAAAAGTTCATTATGATGCCGGTGCTCATCCAAGGTCCGAAGCAACCGGGCAATGATATTGATGTCTATCTAAGGCCATTAATTGAAGAACTCCTACTTTTATGGAGCGAAACAGTGTTCGTGTGTGGGATGAGTACAAACAGAACACTTCGACCTGCGAAAGCACCGTTGTTTGTGACAATCAATGATTGGCCTGCTCTAAGTAATCTTTCGTAGGCAGTCAAACAAGGGATATAATGCATGCACACACTTTGTTTTGATGACCTTGATAGTATATATTTGAAAAAATACGTAAAGGTCGTGTACCTTGGGTATCGTCGATTTCTTTCTATGAATCACCCGCTTAGAAAGAAAGACAAGCATTTTAAAGGTAAGGCGGACCACCGATGCAAGCCTCGCAAATGTAATCGAGAAGATGTATTTGAGATGGTTAAGGATGTGAAAGTAGTTTTTGGTAAGGGACAGGCAGCCAACCGCCTCAAAAGATGCAAATGGTCATGCACCCATGTGGAAGAAGTCAATATTTTGGGAGCTACCCTATTGGCAAGTCCTAGAGGTCCGTAATGCGATCGACGTCATGCACCCGACAAAGAATTTTTGTGTGAACCTTCTAAGATTCATGGGTGTGTATGGGAAGCCTAAGGATTCACTTGAAGCACGACAAGACTTGCAAATAAGCATGGAAGAGCGAGACAACCCGCATCCGTAGAAGACAGATGATGGACGCCAATATTTAAGACACACTAGCTACACTCTTAGCAATGAAGAGAAAGAAATCATGTTTGAATGCTTAAGCAAAGATGAAGGTCCCATCTATATTCTCCTCTAATATAAAAGGTATAATAAATGTGTCCGAGAAGAAATTTCGAACTTAAAGTCGCATGACCGCCATGTGCTTATGACGCAATTGCTTCCAGGGCTTGCATTAAGAGGAATTCTACCTCCACATGTACGCGTCGGCCACCGTTAAGCTATGTGCATTCCTCAATGCAATTTCTCGAAGGCAATCAATCCACTTTGGAACTTGCCGCTCTGGCTGCAATGATGTGGTTCAATGTCTTGTCGCCTTTGAGTTAGTATTCCCTCCATCCTTCTTTGATATCATGACACACCTCCTAGTTCATCCGGGTCAAGGAGATCAATATTCTTGGTCCCGTGTTCCTCGCATAATATGTTTCCCTTCGAGAGGTTTATGGGAGTCCTGAAGAAATATGTGCACCAACGTGCTCGGCCGTAAGGAAGCATCGCAGAGGGCTATGGGGACGAGGAGGTCATTGAGTTCGTGTTGAATTCGTTCCCGAACTTGACCCAATTGGTGTCCCCCGAATCGTGACACGGGGGAGACCTGAGCGGAAAGGGAACGATAGGAAAGAAAAACATACATCGGTACGGGGGGGCGATTATTTCAATAAAGCACACTACACGTTCTTCAAAACTCATCCGTGGTGGAGCCGTATGTCAAGAAACACAAGGACTTTCTACGATCCCAGCCTCCCGAGAAGAATGAAGCTTGGCTTATGCGTCAAGACATGGACACTTTCGGTGATTGGTTACGAAAAAGAATGTCGTGGTAATGACCAGATTGATGAGCAACCGTATTTGTTGGCTAGGCAACCATCATGGCACATCCTCACGCTCAAAGGGTACGAGATAAATGGAAATACATTTTACACCCTAGGCCAAGATAAAAAAAGCACGAACCAAAACAAGGGGGTTCGCGTGAGACGCCACCGACCGAATGGAAACAGACAAACATATTATGGCCGCATAGAGGAGATTTGGGAACTAGACTACGCAACTAATTTTAAAGTCCCTTTGTTCCTAAGTGCCAATGGGTCAAGAATGCCGGGAGGCGGGGTAACGATTGACAAAGATTATGGAATGACAACGATGGACCTCAACAATGTTGGTTACAAAGGTGAACTATTCGGTCCCTTGCTGCTGATGTGAATCGGGTGTTCTATGTGAAAGACATGTCTACAAAACAAAAAGAGAGGGAAAAATGACAACAAATCAACGAATGAGCTAAAACGCCATATAGTTCTCTCAGGGAAAAGAAACATTGTGGGAATTGAGGACAAGTCGGATATTTCGAAAGATTATGAAAAGGATGACCGAATCACGCCTTTCAATGTGATCAAAGATCCGAGCATCATGATAAATGCCGAGGACACTCCATGGTTACGCCAAGATCATGACCAAAGAACATACGTCAAAAAGAAGATCACTATTGTGCCCGCCTAATAAATAGAGTGTATTAGAGTATGTGTATGTGACAATTGTAACATAAGATATTTTATGTTCCCAAATTTATTATGAAAGCAATTAGACAAAAAATGGAACTATTATTTTTTAACAAATTAATACCTATTCTTTTATTTACTATGCAATTAACAAAATTAATCTAATTATTATAAGCATAAATAAATAAGAAAAGAAAAACCATTTAAAAAATAACCCGATTTAATGGTGAATATCACGTATATCACGATTTTAGAGATAAATGATGATATATGAACAAAATTTACGTTAAAATAATGCAAAAACAAATTTTCTACCGAATACAACTACTTTAAGATATTTTAATTAAGTCAAACATTTTTGCATTAACAAAATACTAATTATTTTTAATATTTATGTTTGCTATTATAAAAGATGAAAATAGTTTATGTTCCCAAATTTTCAAATAAGCAATTACACAAAAGGAAATGTAATCAAGTATTTTTTATCAAATTAATACCGTTTCCTTTTATTTAATATGCAATTAACAAAAATAATCTATTTATTTTAAGTACACACAAACGATATAAACAACAAACCCTAATGTGCAAGTGGACGGGTGGGATAAACCTTTAGTCCCGGACGGTAATAGCAACCTTGCCTTTAGTCCCGTGCGTAATACCAACCGGGACTAAAGGTTAGACCTTTGTCCCTGTTGATATTATGCACCTCGACTAAAGTCTTTTAGTCCCTGCTGCTCTCCAACCGGGATTAAATGTAGGGGCGGTATAAAATCACTTGTCGTCTTCCCACCTTCGGCCGGATCGACGTTTCTTCCTCTCCTCCCCGCCGCTCCATCGCCGTCCGCCCATCGCTGTGCTCGTGAAGCCGTCCGCGGAGGAGCGCCGCCCGCCCGCGGAGCGCCGCCGCCGCCCGAGGAGAGGAGGCGTCGCGCCCGCGCCTTCTCCCAGCTGCGCGCCGTCGGCTTTGCCTCGTCTTCCCTTGCCCCGGCGCGCCGCGCCAGCCGGCCGTCTTCTTGCCCCGGCCCGCCCCCCGAGCCGCGCCGCACCCATCCTCTGGCGCCGCCCCGGCCGAGCCGCGCACACCGACCCTCCTCCTCGCCCCGGCCCGAGCCACCGCCGTCGGCCGTCCACCGCCTCCGCTGCGCCACGGCCATTATGCGCACCGCCCCGGCCGTCCACGCGTCCTCCCGAGCGCGGCCGCCGCCTCCTTCTCGACCGAGCACGCCATCTAGAGCGGGAGCCGCGCCGCCTGCCTTCTTCTCCGTCCGAGGGGGCCGCATCCGCCGCCTTCGTCTCTTTCCGTCCGGAGGCGGGGAGCCGCGCCGCCTCCTTCTTCTCGGCCAAAAGCACGCGCCGGCCGGCCCGAGTCGCGCCTTCTCCGGCGGAGCACACTTGACGGTGGCGCCGCCCCGCACGAGCGAGATATGTTTTGTTGTGTGTTGTGCGCGCCGGCCATCGAAGTCGATCTCGTTTGTGTTGTGCGCGTCGGCCATCGAGCCGGACGATGCATGTATGTGTGTTGTGGCCGGCCATCGAGCCGAGAGCATCTCCATGCACAATTTGGAGAGAAAAGAGAGCACGACACGCCGATTAACGATGTATATCACAATTCGTTTTATTCGAAACCCTAACGACGTCCTAACGACCGGACGAACGAAGATACGCCCTAGCGGCTGCCTAGCGACGATCGCATCGAACCAAGGCACGACCCCGACGAACGAAGATACGACCTAGCGGCGACCTAGCGGCGGCCTAGCGGCGACCCAATACGACCTAGCGATTAACCTAGGCACGACCTAGCGACGACCCAATACGACCTAGCGATTAATTTTATTAATGGTAACTTATAATGTAATTATATTTAGTAAATTGACATCGGATTACAAGTGTAACTTATAATATAATTAACTTTATTAATGGTAACTTATAGTGTAATTATGTTTAGTAACTTGACACCACAATATTAGTATAACTTATTATATAATTAACTTTATTAATGGTAACTTATAATGTAATTATGTTTAGTAACTTGACACCGACATTACAACCGTAAGTAACTTATAATATAATTATGTCTAGTAACTTGACACCACAATATTAGTATAACTTATTATATAATTAACTTTATTGATGGTAACTTATTAATGGTAACTTTATGTCAAGTAACTTTATTAATGGTACTTTTATTTAACTTTATTAACTTTCTCATGTCATGTGACTTTATTATGTAACTTTATGTGAAGTAACTTTATTAATGGTACTTTTATTTAACTTTATTAACTTTCTCATGTCATGTGACTTTATTATGTAACTTTATGTGAAGTAACTTTATTAATGGTATTTTTATTTAATTTTATTAACTTCCTCATGTAATATCTAAGGTTTTGTAATATTATAATATTTTAATAGATTGGCAAGTAACTTCATTAATAATAGTAATGTCATATGACTTTATTATGTAACTTTATGTCAAGTAACTTTATTAATGGTACTTCTATTTAACTTTATTAACTTTCTTGTATGTTACATGACAAATTGAATTCTAACATCTTTTAATTAACAACTTTTTTGCAAAATGGCCGATTCGAATGACATAACATGGATGAGGCAATGATGGACCTAATCAACAAAAGCGGCAATCAAAATCCCCAAGTCCAAGGTGATGATAATGAATAAATAGATGATGGAAGTCAAGATTTCAAGCTGATTATGAAGAACTTGTGGGAGACAATCCTGAAGAGGTCTATCTACAATCTAGTCTATATGTATATACATGAAATTAAAATGAATGGCTTTTGTATTATATTTATACTTGTTTGTGTAGCCCTCTGGATCAGCGACAACTACCGGGAGTAGTAGAAAAGTGCGAGGCCCAAAGAAGCCGTTGGAGGGTCGGTACATTCTCGCCGGAATTCGACGAGGGTACAGGCCAAGTACTTGGGGAACATTCAAAGAAATTTGTTGCACACTGTGGATACCTAGTAAGGACAGGCTCCCGATCAGTGCTCGAGAATGGAGGCAACGGAAAGATGACCCTACTATTAGTTATGTCTCAGATCGTGATAAGGAATTGTTATGGCTAGATATCCTTCAACATTTCACGCTCGATACACAGGATGAAGCTTTGAAGGAGAAGGTTCAAATCTGGGCTATGCAAAAGATGGCCAAACAATTTCAGGCTTGGAAGAAGAAACTCCAGAAGACTTTTATTGCACATAACCGGACACCGGATTTCACCAACAAGGCCTACGTCAAGTTGAGGCCTTTTTGGTATGAGTTCGTATAGTTTAAGAATTCAGATGAGGGTCAGGCACGGATGATCCGTAATCAGAAAAATGCTAGACACAAGCAATACCACCATCACTTGGGTTCAGGTGGCTACTGGACTGTTATTCCCAAGTGGCAGAAGCTGGAACAGGAGATTGTTGACAAGGGGATGGAACCAGAATCACTGCACTGGCCTGAGCGCGCCAAGTATTGGTTCTTCGGTCATGGGGGAACCCTGGACCTAGAGACCGGAAAGGTAGTGTACGGCGACAATCTGCAGAGAGTGGGGACGTAGAATGGCCTATGCCCGAGGATTAGTTGAAAGTGGCACCCGCAGCCAAATAGAGAGAAGGATGAGCCGACATACGCCTCGAGACCGCCGAACACGGTGGGCGAACAAAAGGCTATGGGAGATATCGTGGGAGCATGGCTTCCCTAAAGATAGACCCACTTATAGAAGCCGCCAAAGAAAGAAGGAAGAGGAGGCAGAGCGATTGCGTAGGTTGGAGGCAATGGTGATGGAGTCACGCCAAGCGGCTCGTGAAGCGATACAAATGAGAGAAAGCACTTGAAGAGAGAATGAACGAGGAAATCAAAAGGTAAGTGCAGAAGCAAAGAAGTTCTATGCAAAGGCAAACCGCATCGAGCCCGAGTCAACATTAGCCCCCTGGCCGCTTGAAAAGCGCTTGCGCCTCCACGGAGGTGCCAACTATTCAAGACGACGTGGGGCTGCGCTTTTCCGGTGGATGACGCCACCGGCTAAGACAACATGTGAGCTGCATATTCCATGGGGGCTGCCACAAATATGGTTGCCGCCGGTGTTGTAACTCATATCGACCCTTCAAGACACCAAGAATCTATGGGGCGATAGTTCCAAATGGATATGCTAGTGTCTCGGTGGATAGAGTTGTCAAAGGCTTCGAAAATGTGCAGCTTGAGATAGAAGGAGGTGATGGAGAGAAGACCCTAGGACAAGCAGAGAAAGCTTTCATTTGTTGGCGCAAGCGCTACATCATTATTCCTGGGGCATCACCTAGTAGTCTACCACCACCTCCTCGTCATGAACCTAACCCTAGGTGCGGATGAAACTTGACGATACAATTATTCACTAACTTTATTTTGCATTCCCTTAGTTAGCGGTTTACTTATATACCTCTTTGGTTTCACAGTGGGTCACCAACATGTCATAGTGCCGCGGGTGATGACGAGGCAAAGGTAAGACACGGCCAGATCGCCTCAGCCGCAACGCCGCCTCCTGCCCAACGCCACCACCTCGGGCCCAACACCGCCACCCGGGCTCCAACCCCGCCACCTCGGGCCCAACGCCGCCTCCTCGGGCTCCAACCCCGCCACCTCGGGCTCCAACGCCGCCTCCTCGGCTCAAACGCCGCCTCCTCGGGCTCCAACACCGACACCGGCTGCCCCTTCGCCTCCACGCCGGGCTCCAACCCCTCCACCGGCCGCCCCATCGCCTCCACACGTGGCTCCAGCGCCAAAACTGTGGACCCACCATTGAAGAAGAGGCCGGCCACACGATCAAATGTGTCGGCCACCCCGCCGCCCAAAAAAGAAAACTCGAAAAAGAAACAACCCGTCATTCCTAAGAAGTCTGTCCCTATGAGAAGATCGCGTGAAATAGATGCTTCGGTAAAGTCGATGTGGACGGTTTCTACAAGAGACTTAAGGATGAAAGAGAATCCAAGCGAAACCCCGAGAAGCCCTACCTCTTACTAAAGCCGTAACATCTACGGCAAAGGGTTGAGGCTCAAAAAAAAAAAAGAGGCGTGCAGCTCGAAAAGAATCATCATCTTTATCCGACTATGATCGCACTCTAACCAAATCCCTAGAAGAAGAGAAGAAGAAAGAGAAAAGAGCACGCAAGGGTGTAGCACAGCTCGGGAACAATCAAAGCAATCGCCCCCCCCGCTAGTCGTTGGGAATGAATATGGTTCAAACATCGACGTGCTAGACCAGCGAGATACCTCCGTGTTTGAACTATGAGGATCTTGAAAATTTTTTTTATGGACACCGGTCTTACCTTATCCCAAATGATAGCCGGGGCAAAGAATTGAAAGTGCAAAAGAAATTGATCATTAGCGTAAGACATATGAATATGGCAAGAGTCTGCTCAACCCCGCGGCCCTCGGCAGAAACTTGGCACGCAGATGTACTTGCTAAACCAAAGTGGTACCTTGCGGCGCGTGTGGCGTAAGAGCGTATGACTATATCTCAAGGTCCGAATTAGAAACCATCATTACTTCCGTAGTGATGATATTATTTATGTTCAATTTAATGAGCTACACCCGCCTATGCCACATGGACGCCTGACAAAGCTCTAATCACCGCTTCGTCTGCGTAAGTGATTCTTTCTTTTAATAATGTCATCAGAACTTATCATGTATATGTATAACTAACTACGTAAAACCGGCTATACATATGCGTAAAACATGATGAGGGACCCTCGAGCTAGAAATGACAAGGAGATTGGATTTGTAGATCCTTATGTTGTATTCAAAGACCCGAAGACCCCGTATGTCTTATGGAGAATTCAAACGGAGAGAAATCTACGGAGGTACTTGGATCAATCAAAAGAATAAAAGATATATACTCTTTCCCTATAACTTTAAGTAAGTATCGTTATCGTGTGTACATTCTATTAAACCAATTAATCGATCAAGATGAAGATATATAATTATTTTGCCTACACACAAATACGATTATCATTGGATACTAATTGTGATTGA
Organism: Chrysopogon serrulatus; assembly: GCA_015844335.1. NCBI lineage: Eukaryota > Viridiplantae > Streptophyta > Magnoliopsida > Poales > Poaceae > Chrysopogon > Chrysopogon serrulatus. The sequence continues at coordinate 133,893 of JADLZL010005564.1, read as the reverse complement.
TCTCCTCGGCAATGTCATTTGCAAATCTATGACTCGTTGAGAAAACCACCGGAAGATTACCAAGAAATGATAGATATTATCCAAGGGTAACTTCGATCTCTAAATATTAATTTCAGCTCTTTAACTCGGTAATAGATAATTAATAATGATCGCTTTATTGCTAGGGTTTGGGCTGGCTTCGTGCAAAGAACACCGTCCAAATTTGAAAGCGCCACTTTCAAAGCCTATCCTACTTCGAGTGGATTCTCAAGCCCCACCACCGGCAGAAAATTGTGTGGCTACTATGTCCGCGAATTTCTCGACGGTCTATGAAAAAAAGAATAAATCTTGAGCACGCAAAAGTATGTAACATGTATATATAATAAGTTCATTTCATTTATTTGTTGCTAGTTAATAAATCTTATTCATACCTCTAACTTTTTTCTTTAATGTCTACTTGAAGGAGACGTGGTTGAGGCAGAAGGTGTTAGATGAAGTCCGCCTAAAAGGAATTCGTGAGACAATCGCAGGGTTTCTTAACGACCAAGTCCTGAATCCCCGCCGGCGAGTACTACTTCAACCCCGACGAGCCAATGAAACCAAACCAAGATGATCATTTATACGACGCTTGAGTGGCGGAGAACAATTAAGTTGTAAATACTTTATCCGTGATGGATATGTGTAAATATTTTATTATAGACCTATAGACATGTATAATATATAAATAGTGTTATATAGTATATTTATATGTAATGTCAAATTATATAAATTATAGGTGCGCATCTACATAAACAAGCAAATAACAATACGCATTCGAAAATAGTAATAATATAATTGTAAACCAGAAATGGAAACCAAAAGAAAAGAAAAGGAAAAAGAAAAGGAAAAAAATCTTTAGTCCCCGGTTGGTAACACCAACCGACTAAAAGGGGCGGCCGTGGCGCACTGGCACACCCCTTTGGTCCCGGTTGGTGTTACCAACCGACTAAAAGGGACCTTTAGTCCCGGCCGCGGAACCGGGACTAAAGGTGGGACATTTAGTCCCAAAAAACCTTAGTCCCGGCTCCATAACCGAGACTAAAGGCTCTTACGGCCCGGGACTACAGCCCATTCCTGTAGTAGTGTGGCATCCACGGCCATCTCACCGTCCAAGTCCGGCACCGCGGCACGTCGGCACGCACCGGCGTTCATGCATGGCCAAGAAGCAAACGCGACCTGCGTGGGCGGAGGAAACCCGCAAGCGACCCAAAGCCGAGGATCCCACGCACGAAACCGAGTGCAGCTCAACCTTTTGCCGTCGGTGAGCTACTTTTTGTCAGCTGTTTGTTTACTCCTTGATAATCAAAAGTTCCTTCCTATCTCCCTTCGTCAGGCTTCGCTTGCACAGCTTTCAGAGTTCAGACAAGCTACCAGCCTGGCCTCGCCGTCTTTGTATATGTGAGTGCTATTTGTTGTTTACCACAGCTGATTCATCTCTTTCTACGGAGCATATTGAAAGTATGAATTGGGATAAATTCTCTCGAAAAAACTTGCTTTTTATAGTGTGATTGGATGGCGTCCAGTAACTGGTTTCATAGTTTAGGGTTGAAATTGAGAGTCCTGTGCAAGTTGAAGGTTAGAAAATACATTTTCTTAATTATTTTTTCTATTTGTCCTTATATCATGTATTTGAATCCTTAATAAGTACAGATATGTTTTGTTTTGGATGCATAACAGCTCGCGTTTCATTGTGGATTGGTTTTAAGACCTAAATATGTTTCACTTGTGAGAAGAACATAACTTCATTGGGTAACCAAACAAATACAGAAAGAAATTCTATTGAAGGTATACTGCATGCTTATTTTAGCCTTTGACCCCTTGTTGACCACTATATATGTTTATTAATATTTTTGTTATCCTTGATGCTAGCTGATGCATGGAGATGCATGGAGGCGGGCGCAGAGAATGATAGGATTGCACAGGAGTTCTAAAAAGAAGCGAGAGGACGGAAGAGACTCAGATTCAAAAAAGAACGAAATTATGGTGATTTTTTCCATTCAGCCAATTTTTTTCTCATTGATTTTATAGTTATATTGTGACACCGTATGTTTATGATGAATTCAGATAGCTTCTCCAATTATTTGGGTTCATATCATTATTTACCCACGCCATACAGTTGTTGGAAGTACATAACTTGAATTACCTAATGATCTTTGTGTTTTAAAAAAGTTCTGAGCCATTTTGGTAAAATACTAAAAAATAACACCGGTCCTGTTTCAAGTGAGAATGATTGATTTATTAGATGATCCCTTGTTAAGTGATGTTGATAAAATTTTCATATAAAGTTTATATTCAACGACAAAACTTTGTTTATTTAATCTTCAAAGTATGCTCCCTCCGTTCTAAAAAAAAAAGTCATTCTCGCTTAAAAAGGCAATATGATCTTTAACTTTAACCAAATATATATAACGAAATATTAATATATATGGTACATAATTAGTAATATAGAATAGAACTTTAACTTTATTTAGAGATACAAATGTTGCACATATTTTTTCTACAAACCGAGTCAAAATTAGAAAGTTTGACCAATACTCATCCCACAAATGACCCTTTTTTAGTGATTGGGGAGTATGATATAGAACAATATTACTATTAATTCAAAAAATTATAGCCACGTGCATGTTGCACGTGCATCTCCACTAGTTTTGGAAACTTTTAAGTCTAATAGTAACTAAAAATGTAATGAAAAAAATTTAGTTTGGTTACCTTTTTCTTTATAAAAATTTATAGAAATTAGACCCAATAGCTTTCTATAAAAATTCAAAGGCAGGACGGCTAAGATTTTTGGGAGAATTCCTCATGGACTATTATAGAAGATATACGACTTCCTTTTTTTTTTTTTTGACAATTGCGATATACAACTTCCTTGCACGACACCAAAAGTTCATCTTCCTTATCGACTACCGTCCCCTACCAGGCACTGACTGCCGTGAACTCCAACGTGCCTTAACTGGATTAGAGAAAAAAAACGTGCCTTAACTGGAGGACGAAATGTCCATTCTGCCCTCCGCTGACGTGCTAGAACAGAGGGAAAGCTGCTGGTCCAATACAATAATAATTGAAGGCTTGTCAGTCGTTACCAACCAAATTTACTTCACTGTGACAGTTTGTCTTTCAGACCAGAGGCGGGCACCCGGCCGGCGGCAGCCAGGCAGCCGGCAGCCATGGCGGACGCGGGGGTGACGGGGGTGGTGGCCAAGCTGGGTGAGCTGGCGGCGGAGGAAGCGACGGCGCTGCTGCGCGTGGACGCCGAGATCCGGGCGCTGCGCCGGAAGCTGGCCTACCTGCAGGCGCTTGTCCGCGGGGCCGATCGCCAGCGCCGCGGCCGCGCAAGCGAGCTGCTCCTGCTCTGGCTGCGCGAGACCAGGAGGTCGCCTTCGAGGTCGAGGACGCCGTCGACGAGTTCCACCTCCGCGTAGAGACCTCCCGCCTCGGGGCCAGGTGGCGCCGGCGCCGCAGATGGTGGTGGGGATGGCACCGCGACGCCGTCAGCCTTGTCCAGGCCCTCGCTACACAGGTAGGTGCCCATCCTGATTCACTTGAGTGCAGTGTGGTATCATCATTTATCAGCCCCAACGAAACTTTTGTTCTCAGATTAATTAACACTTGAGTGGTTGATACTGAACTTTTGATTTTTAGCCTTATTATGGATAAGATTCCTAGTTTCTATGGTCAGACAAAGTTAGTGCCCATTGGATTTCACATGTCAGCTACTGTTGTTGGACATACCTCTATTTTCTGAGATCCTTCTTCCAGAGTTCAACCTTTCTTTTTCCAATCAGTACATCATTAAAGGCCTTGTGATCTTTTGGTTTGGGCAAATAAATGTGCACTCTCTCCGGTGCAAAGTGTAAGTCGTTTAAGTTTTTGCAGTCAAACTTTGGCCAAATTACATCAAATTAGTTTTATTAAATCCACCATGAAATATGTTTTTGATAGTGTCTTTATTTGGTATTATAGATTTTTAATATATTTTTCTATACACTTGGTCAAAGTTAGAGAAATTTGACTTGGAACAAGATTGAAACGACTTACAATTTGAGTATTGATCTAAGAATCTCTCTTTTTGTTTCTATTTGAAACCCCAAACCAGGCATTTGCTGCTTTGGTTTGGTTTTGCGAGCCCTATGAATACATTTCAGGTTCATCACATGTCTCTACGCTAATGGTTTGCAATTCCAAATTAACTTGTCTATGTTTTGCAGATTTTTGTACGTCATGGGCTGTCAAATCAAATATCTAAGATCAATGAAAGGATTGATGAACTTAACCAGAACAAGGAAACATATCAAATTGAAAGTTCTCCTTCTGAAATTTGGAGTTCATCATCAGTTGATGTGGATCCTGAGTGGTAAACTACTATCTAGTTTTCATTTTGTTTTTCTCGTTTGTACTTTAATTTGGCACACCTTTTTTTATATATATCCTGCATTCTGGTATGCAGTTTCTTTTAAAGTGCTCCCTATTCTGTTTCTGTGTTTCTCTGTTCCTTTTTTTCTCTGTGTGCATATGTAGATAATGCTGCAAAATATCTTATGTTCCCAAGACCAACGAGGAAACATCTTTTCATCCTACTAACTGCTAGTTCTAGCATTTAAATGTTTGGATCTTCATTTCAACATGTATAAATTGTGATTCTGGTTTAAAGTGATCAAACTGTGAAGGTGCATTTTTCTGTACTAGTGCAGTAGTTAGGTGTGTATCACATCTAAAAATGTTGCATGGTGAACACATACTGTCCTATTGGTATATTTGGTACCGTTAGTTCAATAAGTACTGTCTCGAAAGCATTGGAACTTGGAATGTAGTTTTGACTGTTGTGATGGGGATAATCTTTCAAGACGTGAGAAGAGCCAAAGAGTTGAGTGTGTTGGCTCCTTTACCATGTTCAGGGGTGGGCAAATTACCAATCACTTTATTGTGTTAGATCGCATGGAACACAACTGCATCATGTAAAGATATTTTGTCGATCACTGTTAGCCAGCCCGGTTGTTTAGCTCTTGCAAAGGGCCTTTGAGCCATATGGACAGCTTAGTCAAGTTGTGGAGGCGGTTCATATATAATTTCAGTGGCAATTGATTAATGATCAATTGATGTAGCATAGGGTGAAAAGGTTATGTGTTGTGTTCTAATTTCTCACTCTCTCCCTTGCAAATGAGAAATTTGTTTGCACTGTTCCCTGTTTTTACTAGTATGATGATACACGGCTCGACATGTTTGATTAAAAAAAAAAGAGGCGTAAGATCACATTTTGATGTTCCCTACAGAGAATTATGAACCTTTTAGTGTACCATTGCAAAGTGCCCTTTGGGAATACGTAATGTGTCAGTCCCCTATTTTGTTATATGCAACTTTGCAATTTGTAAGCATACTATGTGGCTGAAACTCGTCGATTCAATATTGAAATAAAATTGACTGAAAAATTCTGCAGGCACGAGGATAAATATGTTATAGGCTCTAGAGAAAGTGAATTTGCTATCCTTAAGGACCTAATCATGAACAAAGAGGGAGAAATTTCTCACCGTGCTGTCATCTCAATTTTGGGGCAGCGTGGCATTGGAAAGACTACACTTGCAAAAAAGCTGTACAATGACCCAGATATCATAAAACACTTTGAGGTCCATGCATGGGTATGTCTTCCACCACATATCAGGTTCAGGGACTACATTGAGATTATGTACATGCAGGTCAGCTCACAGGTTCCAGAAGCTCCTGAGAAAAATGATAGTACAACATTTGCACCTGGTAATGAAGAAACCACCAATATGGAATCCAAACTTCGGCAGAACCTTGAGAACAGGAGGTACCTAGTTGTTCTTGATGGTTTAGTCAGCATTAGTGACTGGAACTCATTATTTGCTGTGCTGCCAGATACCAATGGCAGCCGGATCTTACTCACCACACATCTCAATGTGAAGGAAATCAATCACATTGACCCACATATAGCTCCCATTAAGCTTCCTTATTTTCACGAAAAACATGGAGAGGAGTTATTTTGTCAACGAGTTTTTGGGACAATAGAACCTCCACATATTTATAGGAGCAAGGATTACTATAAAAAAGTTCACAATATATCAACAGGTATACCCCTGGCAATTACTGTGCTTGCAGGAATATTAAGATCAAAGTTGATTCCCATGGAGTGGGATGTCATATTTGAACAACTCGAGTGCAATGGCCAGCCAAAACCGGTTAGAAGTATATGGTCTTTGGCTTTTGATGACTTGCCACACTACCTTAAGTCATGTTTCCTATACTTTGCATCCATTTCAGAAAATGTCATTCTTTACCCAGATCGTTTGGTGCGTCTTTGGATTGCTGAAGGTTTTGTTATGCCAAAGAAGGCAGAAACACTGGAGGATGTTGGGTTTGACTATCTAAAAGAACTGGTCTCAAGAGGGTTAGTTCAGGTCATGGAGAAGGATGCTGGTGGATCCATCAAGCTGGTAGCCATCCACAATCTGCTCCATGCTTTTGTGGAATCTGAAGCACAGGACTCTAGTTTCCTTGAAATCCACCATCATGCTAATGTTGTAAATCCAAATGCAGTGCGGCGCCTTGCCATACAAAACTATGTGGATGCATATGTCCACATACCTAATGCGTTCCCCAAGCTGCGTTCTCTTCTCTGTGATTTTGCAGAAGACCAACGCAGTAGCTCAAGCCCTGGAGAGCTGCAACCGCAGTCATTATGGGGCAATCTTGCAGAGTTGTGCTCAAGAGCCTGTGGCATTTCGGAGGATGTTGGCTCAAACACATTGCATGGACTCCACTTCTTACAGGGCTCCAGATTCCTACGTGTTGTTGACCTAAACGGTCTTAAGATGCAAAAGCTGCCAGATGAGATCGGCAGCATAATCCACTTGAGGTACCTTGGCATTAGGAACAGCAACCTGGAGGAACTTCCCTCATCCATCTATAAGCTTGACAATCTCCAGACGTTGGACGTAAGGAAAACAAATGTGAGGACAACTGTCGATGAGTTTTGGGACATCGAAGCACTACGGCATGTACTTACTGAGAAAATGATTTTGCCTGATTGTTCAGTTCCCTTGAATAATTTGATGACACTCAACGGTGTGGTGCCTTGTAGTTCGTGGGGTGAAAAGAACTGCCCCTTGAACAATATGATCTATCTCCGATCATTGTCTATGTCTGGCATTTCAGCAGCCCATACTACCGCACTTTCAGCCGCTCTGAGGAAAATGGAATTCCTTTTGTACCTAAACTTGTCAGGTGAATTTCTTCCATCTAACATATTCGCCACCTCAAGCATGCGCCGCCTCCAGGTCCTCATCCTGCATGGTAACCTACAAGGGATTAATGATCTGCCGAGTGACCACTATGTCCTGCCAAACCTTACCATGCTCTATTTGCATAAATCTGAAGTGTCACAGCAGTTTGTGCACAAGATTGCTACACTGCCATGCCTTGTTGAGATGGAGCTGTCAGCTGTTTCATACAGTGACACGACACTGTTCTTCAATGGATTCCCAAACCTCGCAAGACTGAAGCTTAAGAACGTGTCTATGTTACAGGAGGTAGTGATAGGCGAAGGGGCCATGCCAATGCTTTCCATCATAGCCATGTTTGATTGTGACAGCTTGAAGACCTTTAAGGTCTTGAATGGCTTGGAGCACCTCCAAGAAGTGGCAATCTACAATATGCCGGAGATTGTTGATTACATAAAGTTTGAGGACGAGAAGCTTTTCAGCAAGATCAAACGCCTGAATACCCCCAAGATGATAAGAGACCGAAACATTCTCGGTCGTTTTGTCAGGAAGTCGAAACCATCAGCTCATAAACTACGTGTCGCAGTGGCTTCTGAATCACGTTGCAGTGACATGGAGGCATGATCATGGTGAAGGGAAAGCAACAGACGACGTACACTACGGCCCTGATCCATGGTCCAGTAAGTCATCCTCAGAGTCCTTAGCATGATATATATCAGTGCAGTAGCAGCATTTGCCTCCCACGCTGTTTGATCTGGCTGTGGGGGATGGCGCACATCCTCAATGACTTCACTGCATCGCTCGGTCTGTTAAATAAATGTTATGTTATTGTGGCATCACATGTCATTATCCTTTTTTTTTTTGGTTCTGCACTTGTAAGATGTTCCCTTCCCTCTAGTTTGTTTTAAATAAAATCACTGGTAGCGCTCTGTATTCTAGTTTTCAGGCTCCAGTTTGGACATTGTAAGTCTTAATTATCTTTTCAGTTTGGACATTGTAAGTAGTCTTAATTATCTTTTCAGTTTGGACATTGTAAGAATCATGAACATGTCAACTTTGCAAGGTTCTGATGCCTGTGATGCCCACCTGGGGCATGCCTTTGATAACGGGCCTTCACTTCCGTATACAGCCACATTGCACAAATTTTTTGGTGGCACTAAAATCGTGCTGCCAGATCTGTGGTAAAGTTGAGAAAATAATATTCAGTGTTTGGTAAGTTATTGTATTGATGAAAGCCTACACATACCTCATGTCTCCTCCCAAGTCGAGGCGAAATGTGGGTCGTTCTAGGCTAGTTTTAATTTTTCTATTAGAAGTTTATGTATCTTTTATTTATTACTTTCTCCTTCTACACGTGCTTAATACAGACATGCATGAATAAATTCCTCCAGTAAAAGATATTCGTCACATTTTATTTTGTAGCACTTCTTTTACTACTGATATATATATCTTCTATATAGCATATTCTTAGAAGCTGCCAAATTTGTGAGATTTTGCCGGTACTTCTCAATCCAGATGTACACACATATATCTTCCATGTAGTGAAAGTAAATCATGTAGAACTTTTTACAGTTTTTATTTAAGATTTGATGAAATCATGTCCTATACCTATACGACATGTTTTTGGAAGGGCACTGAGGTCATTTGTTTTTTAATAAAATCTTAAAACCGGCGGGGGACTGAAATATTATTACATTGTTTTTTTATAAATAACTTTCCGTTTGATACGACTCCTCCATCAGCTTTAGGAGCCGTTTGGAACCGTTTTATGCTAAATGGGATATAAAATAAACAGCTTTACCTGTAAAGCTCCTTAAATCATGCTCTCACAGAGCTCTAAGATGGGATGAAGCTAAAAATTGTGGCTTCACTCGACTTCACCTCATCCTACATAACGTTCAGTGAGAGCATGTTTTAAGAAATTTTATATACAGAACCCTTTTGCCAAACAGTTTACCAAAACAGCTCTACCTCTACCTATAGAGTCGTTCATGGAGCTGAAGCCAAAATAAACTAGAACATCAGGCATCCTTCGGGCGCCCTACAATGATTTGAGAAAATAAATAATTTACAATCAATAGACACGGTTAAGATACAAAGCACAATTATCACAATATTTCCGCAGAGGAAGAGTAAAGATATCATATCATCTAATACCTAGCACAAATGATGGAGCATTCACAAACATGAGTCGTATGGCCATCACAGCCGTTATTGTTTTGTTCAGCCATATAAAGCTATAGACGGTAGCTTAAGAGTGCGATCCAAATACCCGGTGATCATTAGAGTAGATATATAAAGCTATGGACAAACTAAAAGAGCGGAGAACAGTTGCAAATATGTTTCAGATACATGCCAATGAGCAGTTCGCTGCAACTGATAGAGACAAAAGCACCTTGACATTCCTTCGCTCATTAGGTACCTTCAGTTGCTGCACTGTAAACAGAAGAGTCCATTAGGCGTGATGTTTCAGAGGGGCCAAGAAAATCATATACACATGTAAGGACAAGTTTCAATCAATCTAAGCGTGAGTCAGGGCAAGAGAATTCAGAATGTATACATTGGGGGGAAAAAAGCAATTTGATGTAGGACATTTTCTGAATGATGGTTAAAATTAGAATAACAGGACCCACAAGGGTTATGTATACAATTGATCTGAGTCAAAATGTACATGTCAAGTCGGTACTAATATAACTGAAACCCATGAACATCTATACCACACTAAATAAATCAATTGAAGTTCTACGCCATAGACAAGGTGGCGTACATGCAATCGGAATACACAAAATCTAAGCATCAGACACTTAAATCATGATTTCTTTGAACCATAGACACTGTATCCTATAGAACAACCTTCAAAAGTATGTTATACAGTTAGTGCATCAGATGATCAAACATAAAATTTATTCCAAATAAAAAGACAGCCACTAACTACGTGCAACTGAAAGTTGATACACATACACTGTGTCAATAAATGTGAAATCTGAACCAAAGCTTTTTCATTAAAGATGAGTGCCACTAATTAACTGATGTTTTCCTTAGTCTTTCCAATCCCATGGACAGCGTGTTCAGTTATATTTGTAGTGAGCGACTAATTTTTAGCTTTCACACATAAACAAACGAAGGATTAGAAATTCAGAAATACACGGGAAGGTTTAAAAAGAATTGATCTAGGGGTATGCTACAAACCTTTGATACAAGGAATTAAACCCATAGCAGAGCTTTGGAAGAAGGAATATTGTTGCTATAGCTGTTTTCATATTATGGCAACATTTCAAGAACCTTTATCTGATGCAGTCACACAGTACCTACAGCAAGCACAATGTCACCAACTGGAATATGAGTATGAACATAAGCAAGTCTTTTAGCTGTGCAAAACACCTGTAGCATCTAGAATATAACAAAAGATATAACAAAAGGAAAAGTAAGCACCTGTATCAGACAAGGGGCGACTGAACCTAAAGTTGCACAATGCCACGAACAAATAAATAGAAGTCACCCACAACATGAAGCTTCACCAAGCAGTACGCAACAAAGATATCTTCCTTTCCTGTAAGTGAAAGTAACAAGAACAGTGAGCAGCTAAGCAAAATCTAGCTGGCACAGATGGCCGATGCTCACAAAACATAAATCTAGATTCAAGGGATTTGATTTCTATAAAACTCAGATGATACATCTCGTTAACAACAAGATCAAAACGAATTATAAGCATAATCTATCTAGCCAGTAGTAGACATACTCAAAGCAGCATATCCATGCTACATAGCAGAGGAACTCACATACAGGTAATTATCTAGTACTAATGTTCATCAGAATCTCACGAACACATGCATAACTCCTATACTGCTGATGCCAATGGGGGCAGCTGACCAGAGATGAATGCAACGCCATCAACTCCACGGCACATTTGAGGTGCCTGAATCGGGATCAACGTGAAGAGGGATGGATGGATGAATGGACAGGAGGCACATGGCGTACTGGAGGCGTGACGCTTACCAAGCAGACGGACACGGCGTAGAACTCTTCACGGCAACGGAAGCATCGTCACCACCGCGCCAGATCTCGAGGATGAGGAGGTTCCAACGGGATCTGGAGGAAGGAGACAAGGGGAAAAAAGAACGTGAGATAGAAGCAAGCCAAATCCAGGAGCTCGAGCTGAGTCCCCGACTCACCGGCTTGCTGGAGGTCACCGCGCGCGCACCACGGGCTTTTGGAGGCCGGCCAGATCGACAGTGGTTGAGGTCGGATTTGTTCGATGGGCTTCCAGATCCGGCGAGTGTGCGGGGTTCTTCGGGAGTGGGAACCCTCCTCCAGTCCTCCGCCAGCGGTATCCGTGGATGCCTCGGAGGTCCGCTCTTGCCAGCCATGGAGGCGGCGGCGGCGGTAAGGAGGGAGAGAGGAAAGAGAGACCGAGAAACAGGCGGGACGGAGGGACGGGCTGCGGGGGCTCTCCGCAATGCTTTCAGGGGGTGGTCTGCAAAATGGTGAGCCTGCCGAATTTTCTCTTCTTCGGGTTAAAATAAAGTTTACATAAGGGTCCCGTACATAAAATTTCCAAACGTGGTCACTCTTTATAGCCGATACGTTGGACGGCGGGTTAACTATCTAAAACATAAAGGGTCTTTCTGTAAAAGATGTGGAGACGTGTGTCACCGGGCGGAGAAGCCAGCAATGCTCCGAATTCTCTCGTGCGTGTGTGAAGTCGAGTGGGTTTAAACCAACCCTGATAGCTCCAATAGCGAACTGGATTCGTGCCAAACGGAGGTTCTTACTAGATTCCTCCTGTTGTTTAACCATTAGATCTCACTACACGAGCGACTATTATTTTTTCGATGCACTATAAAATTCCTCTAACATTAATACTTGCCTCTAGTCTAAATCACATAATATGACATATTGATTGATAAACAAAAAAGTTTTGAGTTTGTTTTTTTGGTTTGTCTATAAAGAGACGTCTTTGTTGATGATGGACAAGTTATATAAAAATGGAAAAAATACAAATAATCAGCGGAGACAGTCAGTTTCATTGGTGAACCTGAACTGAACAAACTAGCTCAAGGCTAGCTAGGCCGCCCCAAGATTTGAGCATAGAAGGCTTCCACGGTGCATGGCAACAACGTGGCCTCCTGGCGTGGCCAAATCCGCCCATTCACCTGTTTCAGGGTCATATGCTCTCAGTGCAGACGTCGTGTCCTCCCACACCAGTATCTTCCCGTCGTCCAGAACCGCCAGCGGATAATGGTACTGCAGGGACGAGAAATAGAACGCATCCTCCTCGAACGGCGTGCACTGCAGCGTGTACCGTCTGCTCCAGCGCGCCGCCGCCATGTCGTCGTCTTCCAGGAACCAGAGCTCCGTCGAGCAGCGCTCGACGTTGCAGTAGAGCATCACCAAGCTCTCGCCCAGCGTGGCCAGCTGAAAGCGTTTCATACGAAGAAGAGGCATGGGCTCGCCGCCGTCGTCGGCGCTTCTTCTTCTTCCTCTGCTGCTCAGTGGCCCTTGCAGCGTCGGCTTCCACTCCGCCGCCGCTAGGTCAAACACCGCAATGCTATCCTCCCTAACTTTGGAGCCCGGGCGCACCAGGAAGTAGGCGAACCCGGCAGCAACTGCCATGTTCCTCCCGGAGCAGGACCAAGTCTCTATGCTGAGATTGACCGGAGGCCGTTGCCGCCGTCTCCACCTTTCGCCACCGCCGCCGCCCAGCGTCAGGACCTCGCACGTAGAATAATCTTGCTGGATGCGGAGCACCTTGTACTCCCCGGTGGACGGGACGTGCCCGACCACGCACTGGGGCTTCACCGCGTTCACCTTCCTCCGGTGCTCGGCGGTCACGTCGGCGACGACGGCGCCGGTCACCATGTCGACCACGTAGGCCAGCCCCCAGCCGTGCGAGGCGCAGAGCAGGTCGCCGTGCACGCTCAGGCGACCAACGCCGCCGGGCCGCCGGATGCGCCTCCGCTTCATGACGTTGCCGCGCAGGTCCACGGCGCGGACTTCGACCTCGCCGTGTCCGATGTAGTGGCCGACGATGACGTGCGGGTGGCGCGACGCGTGCGCCGCGGCGAAGAGCGGGTCCGACGTCAGCGACCGCCATGACCGGCACACTAGCCGGAGGCGGCACACCTCGTCGGCGGGGAGGCGGAGAAGGATGTCGTGCAGCACGTCCGTGGGTAGCGCGCCGTAGTTGGAGCCGGCGACCGGTGGAGCATCATCTGCAGCGGCGCGTTCCATCTTCTTGTAGGAAACGAAGTAGCTATAGCTTTGCTAGATTGACTTGCTGGTGGTTACGTTCGATCAGGTGCATGTTGCCTGGTCTATTTGACTTCCTATAAATAAAATTTCCATGGTTTTGATCGAAGCCGTGGTCGATTCGAATTACTAGTAGTTTTGACCTGTCCGACCAGAACTCAGACTCCGACCTGGCTCCATCTGCGTCATCGCTGCGTTCAGGGTGATGTAGCCTCGAAATTGTTTAGTCCACAGAAATCGTTTTCAAGTTGTAATTTTTTTAGGCTTCAAATTAAAGTTTAGATTTGTTTTCTTTCAAACGATCTCAGATGTGTTCACATGTTGTATATTAAAATAGTAGTTCTCAACATGATCTATGGCTTTGTAGGTGATTAAGTTTATGATTGAAGTCGTTTGTTTCTACATTACTAAATTCCTATTTCATGTTCTTATATTCTGAAATTCAAATTTCGGATTTTTTTTTTTAAAAAAAACTTTGGATGTTAACATGTTCCATTTGGCATTTTTCAGAGTACAGGGGAAATGTCATTGTAATTTGGGAATTCAGACTTGTGGCGGATCACAGAATCCATGTGAAATCCTAGCAATGCACATGGTCACTCTGCAAAAATTTTAAAACCTACGGAAGACATTTCAGCGATTCTAACCTATAGACAAACAGTTCTGTTTTTGATTCACAAACCAAACGTTTGTGTTTGTTTTGGTTGTAGCAGCAGGTTGCACATTATTGGTCTGAGACAGACACCGGGTGGGCCAAAAAGCTCAGGTACAGCAGTTCCTGTCTTTACTCGACAGGCTTTTGCTTTGCCTGTTACCACTGCCTTCTCCGTCCTAGAAAGACCGCGTATCGTTAGATTAGAATCGTTATTATGTAATATATATTACATTATATTATAGTTATTAATATTGTTTCTATAAATTCAGAAATAAAGTAGAATGGTTGGTTCGGGCCAAATAAAGAATCAAAATTACATGACTGAACGACGTGGGGAGTACTGTACTAGTCCATTGTAAGTCACTCGACGCAAGGGTACAACAAATAAGTACATAGGATGCCATGTTACTGCTGCGCGTCGATCTACTATCTACCGTTGATACATATATAAAAAAAAAACAGAGCAGCATACAGGTACAAGGTCGTTCCTCGTGTGAAACCAAGCAAGCATGCGCCATCTTTATTTTGTCCTGTTCTGCTATCGTTGCTTGATTCTCGGATCTCAATGTTGTTCAGCTTTTGTTGCACTCTGTTCTTTGTTTCTTCCTTCCTTTCTTAGAGCACTGTGCAAGTTTTGTTCCGGTGCTCCGCTGCATTGGATGCAAGGGTGGGTTACCCACAACCCTGCAAAACTAGCATAACACACTCCTTTCCGTTGCTTCAGCAATACTCGAAACATGGGATCTCTGAACTCTGTTTCTTGTGATGGGCTTTCTGTTGTAATACTCTCCAATGATTAATTTTTCGAAAATAGGATACTCCAAATAGGCCACAAATTCGCATCGCAACCACATCAGTTCAGACAAACTAGTCAGAAAACTACGGGCATAAAGATAAAGGCCACAAAAGAAAACTGAGGAAAATAAAAGACCAAAAAGAAAAGGAGAGAAGATCTATGTACAACAGAACATGCCGATTAGGTTGTTGGTTCTGTTCCAAGAACCACTTTGACTTTGCTTGAGCTGAGGCTGCTGAGCACAAAAAAGAGAAGATGAGAATCTGCACTTGTCCGGCCAGCACACAAACACCTACACTACACGGTTCATCATCATCGTCATTGTATCTACAAAACTTTTGATTCCTACTGAGTCTCATCCATCATGCACGCGCTTGAGCAGCAGCTAGCATCATAGTTAGGCTCTCCTCAGCTCAGCTCCAGGTGCTGCTCGTAGCACAGCTCGCTCATGCAGGGAGACAGGATCTCCTCCTCCAGCATCTTCAGCACAGCGCTCATCGATGGCCGCTGCACCGGGTCTGCGTCGGTGCACATCGCGGCAATGTCCAGGATGGCTTCCACGGCTTCCACCTCGACGTCGCCGCACCGCTCATCGATGATATCCTCCAGCCGATGCTCCCCAGTTAGGGTGTTCAGCTGCAAAAGAATTTCACATGACTCTTACTCATTACTACTTTTTAAGGTAGAAAAGGTAAAGGAAAGGGAAAAAAAGAACACTGCTTACCCAGCCAACAATGTTCAGTCCCTTCTTGATGAAGCATGAGTCGGTTGGCCTCTTTCCGGTCACCAGCTCCAGCAAAAGCACCCCAAAGCTATACACGTCTGATTTCTCAGTAGCATGACCATTTTGCAAGTACTCTGCCACCAAAATCAAAGTAAGCAACCAGTTGTTTCAATTGGAGCTGCTCAACATTATGTTATGTCTTCAAATACACATCTACAAATTACAATTTCCTAAACATTTTTTACAGTTCTTGTTTAACTTCAAGCTGTTGGGCAGTTCTGACCTACAAGACACATTTTCAGTCTTACGTTCTCCAGTAAAATTTACAGCTTTCATCTGTAAGCTCTTAAATGTGTGATTCCATCTGCATAACTACTACATAATTTTTCACTATGTAGAAATCACAATGATATCGTCCAACTGGCAAGAGATGAAGAGATGTACCTGGTGCTAGGTATCCAAAGGTGCCTGCCACAACAGTGGTAACATGGGCGGCATTGTCTACAAGCAGCCTTGCAAGGCCAAAATCAGAGACACGAGGCTCCAAGCTTCTATCCAGCAGGATATTACTGGCTTTGATGTCCCTATGCACGATCCCAGGCGAGCAATCATGGTGCAGATATGCCAGACCTCGAGCCGAGCCAAGGGCAATTTTCATACGTGCATTCCAGTTCAACGGTTGGTCCTCTTGTTCATCTCCTGCCATAGGAACCACACCATGTAAGCATCAGGTAAGAAGGCATTACACCAGTGTAAAAATTTCTAATCGTTATCATGCCTAGAGATGCAAGAATGTAGGCATCGTTACCATGAAGGTAGCAATCCAAGCTGCCCAGTTCAACAAAATCGTATATGAGTAGCTTTGCTGTGGGGAGCCGGCAGTAGCCTCGCAAATTGACAAGATTTATGTGCCTGATGCTGCCCAGAATCTCGAGCTCCTTCTCGAATGTCCTGTCACGACTTTCACGGCTGAGGTCAATCCTCTTGACGGCGAATGATGTGCCATCATCCATCACCATTTTGTACACAGTGCCGAAACCCCCACAACCAACCACATCCTCTTCATCAAGCAGCTCCAACCTTCTAATAATCTCACTTGACGAATATGGAAGGTTCCATTGATATGTCACAAGCTTTGCACCTAAATGATGATAGAATATGTAAAACTAATGGTTAGTGGCTATAATTAGCATCGGTTTTATTTTATTGTGGAAAAGGTAGGAAATGGTGTAATTCATTACCATCAGGAACAGTTTGCTTGTCCATCTTTACATAGTTTCCACCAATGCTCTTTTTCCTGGACAGCAAGCAAATCCATAGGAATCCAAGTACAGCAATCAAGGAAAGAGCCAAGGTTGACATTGAGCCGATCACGATGCCATTCATAAAGTGCGATGTCTTGTTATTATTGATTGGAGAAACACCTATTCAACCAGAATAAATAACTCCACCAGTCAGTCACAAACATTGCATATGCACCAAAATTGGGGAAAAAGTTATCCCTGTGACCGATCGAGTAGAAATGGAAGACTTGCCAGTTGAAGAGAGCGGATCGGAATGTGGCAGCACAGCAGGAAAGCCGAGGGTTCCACGGCAAGCTTTCTGGATGGACAAGCCACAAAGCTCCAGATTTCCAACGTACCTGCATCACGTGAACAAATGCACAACAACAATAAATACAGCTATCCAACATTATAACTAGGAGCATGCAGGTAAGGAAGGGACAAAGGAGCTTACGAGCTGCTTTTGAAGGTTCCGAGGACACCAACATTTGGGATCTCTCCAGAGAAGAAATTAGTAGACAGGTTCCTGGGAGATGGTAAGAAGAGAGTGCCCTCTCATCAGTTTTTACTTTTACATCATCAGCACTATATGCATTTATGTGTTTCCAACAAGGGCACAAGAAAAACTTACAGAAAGCGAAGGTGAGTGAGGCTTCCAATCGAGGCCGGTATTGTGCCTCGCAACAGATTGCTTGACAGGTCCCTGCAATTTGAACTCATTAGATATACAAAAAATAATAAAACTGTAAAATTAAACACAAGCGCGCAATGAGAATGTGAAGGACCATACAAGATTGTGAGGTGCACGAGCTCGCCAATCTCTGAAGGGATGCCTCCTTGCAGGTAGTTGGCTCTCAGGTAACTGAACATACACAGTCAGTTTAAAAGAATAAAAAGCAAACATTTGAACACTCATGACGAGTTAGCTGAACAAATCGACGGTACTGCACTAGTCAAATACTAGTAGTAACCAAATCATAGTAGAAAGTATCTTACATTGCCCTGAGCTCGGTGCAGTTCTTGATCTCTGCAGGGATTGGGCCGTGCAAGCTGTTCTGGTGCAGAGCTCTGAAAGGGAAACGGCCCATCCGTCAACAACCAGCACACAAAAAGAAAAAGACAATGAGGTTGGTATCACAGATATAGCTGCCTTTTTATTTAGGGAAATACACAATACTACTACATCTAAGGGGAAAAAACAGTGAAGGAAAAACCATTTGTTCCTCGAAATGGCTGAAACAAGCCTTACAGTCTCTGCAGCTTGTCGAGCCTCCCGATGCTGGGCGAAATGATGCCCCCGAGCTGCATGTATGGGAGGTTTCTGCACAGAAAAGAGCACGCACGCACGCGCATGTCGCATTATTGCTATTGTTATTCATCAGTGGCAACGAAAAGCAAATCAAAGCAAAGCAGGGGACAAGGAAGGAAGGAATCCAAGAAGAAGGCGTCGGTAGCCGAGCCATGAGCACACGTTTGGGGGAACATCTGATTCAAATAACCGAGGCAAAAAAAAAAAAAAAAAAAAAAAAAAGAAAGAAAGGAGATTGAGAGAAAGAAAAATAAAAAGGGGGAAATGTTAAGAGAGTATGGAAGGGAGTGAGAGAAGAAGAAGCTAGGAATGGGAAGAGCAAGCAGATGAGCACGCACATGGATTGGACCCTGAGGTCGGGGACGGAGCAGGAGATGCCCTCCCAGCCGCAGGGGTTGGGGTCGCTGGGCCGCCAGCTGGTGAGCCGCTGCACGGTGGCGTTGAAGGCCAGCTTGAGCTCCAGCAACGCCTCGCCTGTAAGCAACCAACCAAGCAAGCAAGCAAACAAGAAACAGTGGATCAGCACTCAGCAAGGTCCAAGGGGACAGCAATGGCATCGCCGGGGCTGGCTGAAGGAAATGCAGCAAGCAGACGTACCGTCCGGGGTGAGGGCCATGGCGGCGGGCGTGGAGGAGCATAGGAGGGCGAAGGCAATGGCGGCGAGGGCGGCGCGCAGACCCGCCGGTCCCTGTCCCCCCTGGCGGCCGCTGCTTCTCCCCTTCCTCTTCCTCCTCATCCTCGCCTCAATCTTGTCCATGGCGTAGGCAGCGGCGGCGGCGGTGGTAGTGGTGGATTCTCTCTCCTTGTTCTTGTGTGTTGGGAGGATTTGAAGGAGAGGGGAGCTGTGGAGTGGAGTGGAGTGTAGTGTGCGAGAGAAGGAGGACAGAGGACTGAGCTGATGAGTGTGGAGTGACCCGAGAGTGCCTTTATTAATTACTGTAGTCTGAGCTCTGACGGAAAAAGGCTGACTCGGTTGGACGTGCTTCCCGTGACTTGGCCCACTGGCGGGTGGGTCCACAATGCAGTCGTGTCTGCTTGGGCCCGCGTGTCAGTGAGAAGTTCCGCGTAGGCACGGTCCACGACGTACGGACGATGAGCTAGAGTACTGTAGTATGCTTTTGTTTGTACTAGTATTGTGTAGTCTGGTTTTCTCCCTCCCCAAAAATAGAGAAGGCGTTGTTGGCCTTGTGGTTGTGGAGGATGCATGTAGTAGAATACAATGATTTGCGTAATTTTTAAAAGTTTTTATGCTACACTATAAGCCTTTCGTACTTGAGAAATGAATGTGATAGATAGATAGTCTAGGCCAAAGATTATCGTTACAACTAAAAATCTGATTAGTTGTTTACATTTTGTTACATGTAGTCACGTTCATGTTCTAATTGAGATCTCATGCTTCTAGTAGAGGTATGAAAGATGAGAAGAATATTTCAATATGTGTATGTATCAGCTTTGTGAAACGTGCATTGTCTGTACGATTAAATCTGGCATACCAGCTAATGTAGCTGTGGACATGTGTTTGAGCAATGTGCTGATCAGACTCATATGTTGAGTTGTTACGGTGAAATAATGTGTCCAAAACCCAAACCCAACTCATATATGTAGACACGTATCAATTTGGTTTTGAGATTCTACGTACGTGTTTGTTTTGTCGTAATCGTACATTCACCCCTACTCGATCGGCCTTTTTCTACAAAGCCATCATATCATGCATAACACGCAAAAGTTTTTTTTTTTTTTTTTTTCGAGCGGGTTTGTACCCGTGATGCTTTTGTCCGTCATGGAGCTGTTAGCTTTGTATATATATATTTGATGTTTGGATTCGCCAAATATAATCCAAAGTATAACATGATGTTTGAGGAAAACGAACGGAGACCAAACATTCGAATGCGTGCGTGGAAACTGCTCCCGTTTGGTTTGAATGTAGTAGTACGCCTACAGTCCTACTGCTACTGCGGATCGGATCTCATTGATTTTATTATTATCGCGGGGGTGGAGTGGAGTAGTAATAATAAATGAAATTCTTGGCCTGGCCCACCACTCAGAGAGATGAGATGAGAGGTGCCGGATTGGCCTCGTACGGACCGGACAGGACGGGGGAGTGGGGAGTGGGCAGTGGAGTCCTCGACCACACCAAACTAGCCGTTGAAGACCAACCCCAGCTGTGTGAGCGAGACTACCTAGTTCATTTATTGGTCCAACAAACAAAGGTTTATGTGTTGAGAAAAATGGTTCACTATATCATCAGTAGTATATATAAATCTTTTTTAAAAAATTATATCAATGTGGTAATGTTTATATAAGGACCTTCCGATGACAATTTAGCAAAGTTCATACGACATGCATCATGCATGTGTGAAAAAAAACATATTTGAACGCGTCACCTAGAATAGAACACATTTTAGATACTGTAGATAAGATACCATGTGTACATGGCACAGCGGAGCAATAATCAATTTATCGAGAGTTCCAAACTTATGCGCAGATGAGTGAGCGATGGAGACGTACAAGTAATTAATTACTTTGTTATTACTCTATCTACATACAATATTATACAGCCATAACAGGCTCTAGATCCTTAGATTTGACTCTCACTGGTCGAACGAGTGAATTTAGCTAGTTGGCAAAAGTCAGTCAGATCAAGTCTGGCGGCGGCTCCGATGGGAGCTCGCTCTTCTGGGATACCACCATGGAGGCCCGCCTCGACAACTACCACATCATTTTCTAGTTCTGGTCGCAAGGGAGGGTACGCATGCAGACGAGAGTCGCACGTATCTTTACGTGCGCGGGGTATGTTTTTCTAAAAGATTGAGGAGTCCTCCTACCTTAACAATAGCAATGCCATGTGGAAAATCAAATCCTCGGTTGATTATTTTTTTCTCTTTATAATAAGCATCAGTGCACGGCGGAACAGGTCCCTTTCTATCGTGCATCCATTTCGGTTGTCCTCCCTCCTCCTCTCCCCTAAGCAAAAAAAACAAAAAAAGGACACTGCTGGGGCTCTGCAGCTTAACAATGGTGGTGGGCCCGGACACCGGCGGCAGGCACAGGAAGGACGGACGTGCGCACGACCGCAGAAATCGGTAACGGTGTCTGTCACGAACACAACATTTGGAAATTAAATTAAATCGTCCCACCACTACCACTGCTAGCGCAGCGCAGTGGCCAAATCCACGGTTTAAATACGACTCTTCTGAATAAAATTTGGTGCTATTGGATTCCCATTTGGACGACGACGTCGATAGATGTTATGCAACAACGTAGCCGATTTCAGGGAGAAACGCCGGCTAGCCGTTGATGACGCGACGGGAATGGGATCGGCTGGACTTGCAGAGTGTGGGACCCGTCTTGTCTTGTTTCAGTTCCAACCCCCAGCGAAATGCTAATGCTATGGGTACACGCTGACAATCTACTCTACTAGTGTTTACCTCTACTTCCTACGTTCAAAAATATATATATGCAGTCTCGTTTCCAGATAAGTTAATCAAGTTAAGACCCTGTTTGAATCCTATAAACTAGTAACTAGTTGACTAACATGCACCGCTGAAAGGGCCTCCGCACATGCGCCCACACTAAATATTTCCACATATTGCTCCAAATCAGTCAAAATAGGCAAACTAAACTCTGCACTTTTTCTTTTTGCCACCACACTTAACATCGTTGGTGGCCAGTAGTGAACGATAGACCATAGAAGGAATGAATTTTCGTTTGATGAAGGCGATATAGGTAAGGGTGTTTGATAGGCAGGACAAAAGATTTGTCCTATCCTATCGAATCTTCGAACATATACATGAAGTATTAAATATAGACTAAAAAATAATTATATAAATTGTGACTATTTTACGTGATGAATTTTTTGAATCTAATTAGTCTATAATTTGACAATGTGGTGCTATAATAAATATATGCTAATGATAGATTAATTAGTATCAAAAAAATTATCTCGTGGTTTACTAACAAGTTACGTAATTTGTTTTTTGTTAGTATTCAAAACCGCTCGACATCCCATGTAATATTCGATGTGACATAGGTAAAATTTATGCCACTAAGAAAGATGTATTTTTTAGGTCACATATAGGTAAATATCGCCTATATATATTTATGTCGGAGTATATTATTTATTTAATTCTTTACAGATGTTCTTTTTTTGGTGTACCACATAAGGAATCCGTATCGGACCGTGAGGCGGTAGTTGGTTTCCTTTACTGACCGGGCTATGGTCTATCTAGGCCTGATTTGGGCTGGCGGCAGCATCGATACTCAGACCAACCCATGTGGGCTGACAAATAGCCAGCGCCGATCCTCTTCTCAAAAAAAAAAAAAAAAATGCCAGCGCCGATCGACGTCGACACCACCGCCATCGCCATGGCCATCGCCATGGAAGGGTGCTGCCGCCGCCGCCGCCGCGGGAAGATTTACGATCAGAGGACTGTGACTGTTCTTCTCGCCATCGTCTCAAGGTACGGCACGTCTGGTATTAATTAGTCTGCTCTCGATCATTAACTAATAATAATTATATATAGTACATCAGGGCAATGATCGATGTATTTTATATATATGATATGATGTAGTTTTCTTGATTGATCTGTCTATATACCTCGGTGTTGATGCAGTTTCAGTTGTCCGTCGTCCTTGTGCAGGCATATTCTACTTCCGTGGCGACGTCGCCCGTGCACGGACGACGATGGGCGTCGTTGGAAGACCTTCCAGAGGTACCAACCTAACCAAATTAAAATTTAATTTCTGTTTAATTTAATGCTTTAAATAAGTACTTTTCTTCTGAAATAATTTTAAACAACTTGCAATACTCCTTTTTTTTTCAAATTATAAAATATTTTGATATTTTTGAAGATATAACTTTTGCTATGTACCTCGATATAGTTATTATCTGCATACATAAAAAAAAATGATGTACCTACAAAAGCCAAGACGTCTTATAGTTTTGAATTAAGAGGGTAAATCTTGTCAATTTACTTTGATTAATTTGACCGTATCTATCGAGTATTAAAAACCACCCAATGTATATGTAATAATATCTGAATAATCTAAGTTTCGTGCCCGACTCCAATGGCTCTGTCTTCGCTGAATCCACGACCCAACCTTAAATGCATCGCATATGTATGATGTATCTCCTCCTCTCAGTCTTTGTCATATCGGAACAAGCTTTCCCCACCACGCCGGTAGCTACCACCTCTAGCCTAGCTCTAGTGGCACCCCCACAACTTCAACCACCCCTATGCTAACCTAGTGGAGTTCTCTGTCACACATCTGCCTTTGACCCCACATAATCACCTTTCTCTCTATTGCTCGGTCGTCGGTGGTGCCATTGCCGCCTCGCCCAATGACGTGCCCCCATTCCCTCTACCACCACCATTAGCCATGATTCTTTCCTAGCAATCCTTCCTAAGCTCTCGCCTCATCATGCCACCCCCATGCCTGCCAACATAGGCCAGCCTCCTCCCCCAAGAATCCAATTCTAAACCTGTCGGATTTAAAGTCTTCGAATTCTAATCCTAACCTCATCGAAGTTGGGAAAGAAGATCATGTGAGAATGGGTAGAAAAATTGGACGGAGAAGAAAGCCTTTAGATTTACATAGAAGATACATCGTTAAACCACCGCACGATCGAGATTCAATCCAGATTACATGGTTAATAATAATAATAAAAATAATATAGCATCAGTAAGATGTTATAACAACCACGAGGACGTTTATTAATTTGTTGCGTGCATGGTGTACGATATATATGGATGCAGGATTTGCTACATAAAGTAATATCGGGACCAACTGTGAAAGAAGCGGCACTAACAAGCGTACTATCCTGCGCATGGAGACAACGTTGGACGTACCACTCCAACCTCTGCTTCGATTGGAAGAGCCCCGAGTATGTCCGCTACAACAAGAGCAGACTGGTGGATCATGTCCCCACGGTGCTGCAGCGACTAGTGCTGGACAACAGCCGCCGCCTCTCGCCACCGCCGGTGGTGGCGCGCGGTGGAGAGGTTCGTGTTCCGGTCGCCTGTGCTCGGGGTAGACCACGCTCCTCAGCTGGACGGGTGGTTGGGCTTCGCCGCCGCCGCCGGGGCCAGGCATGTCACCCTCGACCTCACCCGGCTCGGCCCCCTCGAGCCCGGCATCGTCGCCAGACAGAACCACAAGTACAGGCTGCCGGCCGACGAGCTCTGCAGCAACGCCATCGAGTCCCTGCTCCTCGGCCAAGTGTGCTTAGAGCTGCCGCTACCGCCGCCGACGCCAGCTGCAGATGGTCTGCAGCTGTTCAGAGCCTTGAAGAAGCTGGAGCTGAAATCCATGGATGACCGGCTAGGGCATCTCACGTCCTTCCTGTCCAACTGCCCTGTTCTTGAGTGGCTGCACATCCATGACTCTTTCGTCGGGGACCCCCTCGTGGTGCCTCAGCAGGCACGCTGCCTGCGTCACCTGATCCTTCGCTGGTCTCTTGTGAAAACCATCCAGCTGAATGTTTCGAGCCTCACGAGATTTGAGTACCGTGGGAGGCCACCCATTGTCAAGACCAGCGGCGGTGCCTGTTTGAAGCTGCTGTCACAGGTGAACATGGCTATTTTCACCGGCGGCCAACTCGATCCTCTCGTTTGTTTCTGGGATCAACTCTCTGCCTCCTTATCTCATGTTGATCATCTCGTTCTGACATTCAACATGGATTTAAAGGTATGCGTACTAACACACTACTATCTGTACGTATATTCTAGCTACTTTATTTTAAATTCATTCAATTCCTTTTGCTTTGTACGTACGTAGACAACGAGATTCGACAAGAATCCTACCAAATTTGTTAACTTGATGAGGCAGCTCACCCTGACTTGGAACATCGTTGAAAGTTATCCATATATCCCGAGGGTAGTGCACTCGCCGTCCTCCGGCTGACTCAATTTCTTGAATCAGCACCTCAGCTGGAGCATTTCAGTTGCATGTAAGTATACGTACATCCATGCCATATATATTTAACAATTTATTAATTTAATTCGCTGCTTCATTTGTGTCTACTTTGATTTCTGCCACAATACTCCTATACTGATTGATTTCTTGAATCTATGCAAACTCTACCTTATTTTGCCATGAAATTTCGTGTATAGGCATATTCTTTATTATCCTTTCATTTAGTATATTTTATTTTATCGGAAATATATATGTAAATATGGTAATTGGTATATCTTCTAGCATTGATGCCAAATGAGGAATCTAATGTGGACTCAGTTTTGGAAGACAACCGACGATGATTGTATTTGTATCCGCCCACACGTGCACCATCGCCTCAAGACGGTCCACATGTCAGGCATGAGTGGATTATCTGGTCAGTTGGAGCTGGCAAGATACATTCTGCTAAGTGCCCGTGCTCTTGAGTCTATGACCCTTACTGTGCTTAAAAATCCATATCGTGTTCACTCCAAACCAACTGATGCTAGCCTCGACGAATTTGCAAAGAAATATCTGGATCCGCAAGGGGTGTACCGTCAAGTTTTGAAAATTCATTTCAACAGTGTTTTGTTGGAATAATGAGCAACATGCGCATGGTCTATATATTTGTAATGGTAATCAGAGGAAGTAGTGTACGTGCACACATGTTACCACCTGGTTGTTCGATTAATGATTTGTAAATTTTTAACTTTTTTAGGACCATTAACTTAAAATCTATCCAATATGACACTTTTATAAATACTGGATGCATACGTTGGACGTCTTGGACCCCCTTCCCCCAAATAATATGTTGCGGCCGGCCGAATGGCAGCAGCAGCTGATGCAGGTTCCCCTGCTTATTTAAGACTAGCAGGCTTTTCAAGCAAGCCTATTTAGGCCCACATGTAAGTTGCACATGGGCTGCTCTGCTAGAAATATTTTCGCGGGGAAAAAGGTCTACTTGTGTTCCCTCAACTTTCACGACAGTCTACTTTTTCTCCTTAAACCCTAAAATCAGATAAACAGCCTTCCTCAACTTTTCAAACCATACGATTTTCCTCCCTGGATTGGTTTTGACGGTGGTTTTGCTACAGTGACAGTGATTTTGTCTTTTTCTTTTTTTATTTATTTCGGATGAATTTTTGAAAAATCATAGTAAATAAAAAAATCATAAAATAAAAAATTAATTTTGTTGGACTCTATATGAGTACATCTACACAGTAAATATATAATATGGTGTGCTTTAATACAAAATTTTTGCTAATCTTTTTTTTTTTATTTATTATGGCCAAATCTTTGAAAAAATATATTAATTCACAGAAAAATCAAAAAAAAAAAATCTAATTTTCTTGGACTCTACATGAGTAGATCTACAAATGAACATATAATATGGTATATTTTAATACAAAGTTATTGCTGTAGCTTTGGATCTATTCTTTTTCTCGTAATTAATTAAAATAATTCATAAATATGGCTTCTATAACTATTTTGTTGGACTAAAGCATACCATATTATATATTCACTGTATAGACCTATTCATGTGGAGCCCAACAAAATTAAATTTTCTATTTTATGATTTTCTATGATTTACTATGATTTTTAAAGGTTCAACCAAAATAAATAAAAAAAGGAAAATACTCGCAAAAACTTTAAACTAAAGCATACCATATTATATATTTACTATGTAGATCTACTCATGTGGAGTCCAGCAAAATTAGATTTTATATTTTATGATTTTTTATATTTTTTTAAAATTTTAGCCAAAATAAATAAAAAAGAAAAATACAAAACCACCGTCATTGTAGCAAAAGCCACCGCCAAAAAAACCCGCAGAGGAAAAGCGCATGGTTTGAAAAGTTAAGGGAGGTTGTTTATCTAATTTTAGAGTTCATGGAGGAAAAATAGACTTTTAGCGAAAGTTGAGGGAGCAAAAGTAGACTTTTTTCCTTTTACTGGCGGTCCTAGCATGATAGTGGGCTAGCCTACACGCGTCCATTTGCACCCAAAGTCGGAAGAAGTCTACTTTTGCTCCCTCAACTTTCGTGAAAGTCTACTTCTCCTCCATAAATTCCAAAATCGGATAAACAATCTCCCTCAACTTTTCAAACCATGTGTTTCTCCTCCCTAGAGTGGTTTTGATAATGGTTTTGCTACAATGACGGTGGTTTTGTCTTTTTTATTTGTTTTGGCTAAACTTTTGAAAAATCATAATAAATCATAAAAAATTATAAAATACAAAATCTAATTTTATTGGACTTCATATGAGTACATCTACACAATGAATATATAATATGTTATGTTTTAGTATAAAATTTTTGCTAGTCTTTTTTTTTTTTATTTATTTTGACCAAATATTTAAAAAATCATAGTAAATTACAAAAAAATCAAAAAATAGAAAATACAATTTTATTAAACTCCACATGAGTAGATCTACAAATAAACATATAATGTGGTATATTTTAATATAAATTTTTCGCTATAGCTTTTAATCTATGCTTTTCTATAAATAATTAAAATAATTAATAAATGTAGCTTCTATAAATATTTTGTTGTACTAAAGCATACCATATTATATATTCACTGTGTAGATCTACTCATGTGGAGACAATAAAATTGAAATTTCTATTTTATGATTTACTATGATTTTTCAAAGATTCAAATTAAATAAATAAAAAAGAAAAAAAACTAGCAAAAACTTTAAACTAAAGCATAACATATTATATATTTACTGTGTAGATCTACTCATGTCGAGTCCAACAAAATTAGATTTTCTATTTTATGATTTTTTATGATTTACTATAATTTTTCAAAAAATCAGCCAAAATAAATAAAAAGAAAAAGACAAAACCACCGTCACTATAGCAAAACCACCATCAAACCAGTTTATGGAGGAAAAGCGCATGGTTTGAAAAGTTGAGAGAGGTTATTTGTCCAGTTTTGAGGTTCAGAGAGGAAAAATAGACTTTCGTGAAAATTGAAGGAGCATTGCTAGAAACCGACTCTGCTCAACTGAAGGAGGCGATCACCAGTACGGAGAGGGACCTGTCCATAGGAGGTGGTCTCTTCAAGGACATTCGTAGCTTTTTGTATGATAATTTCATTTGTCAGGATGTAAGCAATAGTCCGAGGTCGAGTAACTCAGCAGCGCATGGGCTTGCTTCATTGGGTATGAGTTGGGACCCGGGTCAGTTTTGCATATGGACTGACCCCCTCCCAGAGTTTGTAATCACACTGTCTGCTCGCGATTTGCCTGAGCATGAATCTCTCAATACAAGGCCATAGAGCCGAGGTATGAATCAAAAAAAAAGTAGACTTTTTCCTTTATCGTATAAAGTATGTTCTAATAACTTAGTAAAAACCAATTTGTATTTAAATTGCAAGTATAGTTTCTGCTCTGTGAGATCCTATATAGCTTATCGAAGATGCATTTATTGATTTGGTGTAAGCTCACGATACAAACTAGCCAGGGCCCCACGCATTTGCAGTGGGCGATAGCAGTGACAAATATTTGCCCAGAATATGTTGTTGATGCTTTGATTTGTAAAAGAATAATGTTTTTTTTTGGAAAGACTCTTTTTTGGGTGAGTTTTCTAGAAAGGAAATGGTCTAATCTAGATTTTGTTTCCTGAGAACGGTGACCTATGAGAGGGATGGCGGGCTATACAAAATAGCGGCATCATGTTCTGGCCGCTATGCGCGCCGCTATAGCGCCGCTATTCCCATGCTATAGTGGCAGCTATATGGCATAGCTCCAGGCAGCTTAGCACGCTATAGCGGCGCTATAGCGCGCTATTTTAATACAATCAGGCAAAAATAGAAAAACAGTCAATCAACTAAATACTAAACATATTCCCATGATAATCATCATAATATGATAATAATAATAAGTTTATAAGTCATAATTTATCCAAAAAATAGTGGATGGTGCAAGTTTGGACTCAATTCGAGCGGGCTGAGCGAATCACAATTAGCGATGAAATAGCGGGCTAAAGCGCTATAGCGGCAATAGCGCAAAAAAGAGTAATATCGTCATGGCGAGCTATCTCGGCGCTATAGCGGCAAAATAGCGTGCTATTTTTTTTTTTTTGATATATATACAGAAATAAGAGTATAGGTTAGGTACTTCATCTATTCTAAATCTAGATGAAGTAGCACGAATTATGAGTAGGATTATTACGTGCACACAGCCACAGAAATTGGTAACGGAACACAACATTAAAATTAAAGTAATAAATAATAATTCGTGGTACCACTTCACTACCACTGCTAGCGCAGCGCAGTGGCCAAATCCACGGTTCAAAAAATCTTTTGTGAAGGAGCGCTTTTCCTAACCATCTAAATATATTTATTTATATATTTATATAAAAGTTGGTGCAATTGGATTATTATTTGGACAACGTCGATAGATGTTGTGCAGCACGGTGGCCTCGTGGGTACTTTTTTTTTTCGGAGGAAAACCCTGCTTTTATATAAAGCCAAAGTTGCCTCGTGGGTACTAGGGACGATTCAAGGAGAAACGACGGCGGGCGGGAAAACTGCACGACTACCTGCAACTAGCCGTTGATGACGCGACGGGAACGAGATGGAGCCTTGTTCGGTTCACCATTGAAATTGCAAGTTTTTTCACTCTCTCTCCATCACATCAATTTTTACTCATATATATGGAGCATTAAATATTAGTAAAAAATTAACTAATTACACAGTTTAGTTGTAAATCACGAGACGAATCTTTTGAGCCTAGTTGGACCATAATTGGACAATATTTATCAAATACAAACGAAACGCTACAGTTGCAACTTTTTCTGATTTCTTCAAACCGAACAAGGCCGGAGAGGAACAGCAGCGGGCCGTGCAACCGTGAGTATCGCCTTCCTTTGCTGTAAAAAAATGCAGTCTTGACTGAGGTGGGGTGAAGATTGAAGCACAGCTGACCATAATATAATTCTCTGCTGTAGGCAGCACACACCACCGAGCACGAGCAGCATCAGATGATCAATGGACTGCAAGCCGTGTCGTCTGAGCCTGAATCTTCTCTCAGCAGCAGTCCAGCACCGACCGTGCATAGCAAGCCAAAACAAAGTAGAACAGCAGTTATGAACAGTGACTCCCAAATAGATGACCCACTACATACTCCCGATTCTTTCAGAGGTCATCAGCAGCAAAATAAGAGTAGCAATATAAATAGCACCGTGTTTTCCCTGATGCCTGTCTCACACTGCTCAGTATTAGTCACAAACAAATGCGCTAGCTCCTGCCTGCCTGCTTTAGGAGATCGGAAAAAAAAAAGAAAAAAAGGAGAGTAGTTAGTCATAGGTAGGTACTAATTACGAGGGAAAAGAAGGGACACATCCCGCACGAACGTACTGTTAATCCTCCCACTCCAGTTTACAATTTACCATGAACCACTTCCAGGAAAGACTTGACACCTTCATCCTCCCATTCCAATCCATTCCAATCACCTCTGTCTACATGTAGTTCAGTCAACTTGTGTGGTAAGCTTTGCATTATGAAGGGAAGCTGCGTCAACTCTGGGCACGCTGAAATACTCAAACGACTCAAGGCATGGGAACGTGACGTCAGAACCGCACAAGCTGGTCAGCCGCTCATTTGGGGCCATCGCCGCCGCCTCCTACTTTTTTCGATTCATGCTGAACCCAGTGCGAGAATAGTGATGACCAACAGAGCAGAGGGGCAATTACGTCTATGGTGAAAGAAACATGAGGCTTGGCTCACAGTACAGAGAACACTGGTTCCAGTTGAAATGCTAATTGTTACCACAACTGCGATAGAAAAAAGTTGACAAACAATCAAGTCGTTTGGGTGGGATTTTTGATTAATTTGACCGAGAATCCGATTTTAAGCAGCTCCAAAGTTTTCCAGAGTGGAGATTTATGATTTTTTTTCCCCGAAAACCCTCACGTGCATTTTTTAGAGAAACCCTCATCCCAGCCCCAACCCTATCTCCCGTCACCAGAACTTCAGGTGGAGACCGGCACCACGCACGCTGCGCGGAGTGTGGTGGGGGGACGGCTTCTGAGGGGCGCTACGTAGGCATTGCCGGCAGCGCCGACATGCACGAGGGTCTCCAGCAGGGAGACATTGCCTGGGTCGAGAGTCACAGGGGCGACATTGTCTCATGCATGCTATGAGCCACAGCTCCAGTCATTTTGATTTTTGGAGGTACACATTTTTTCCTATGTATCTAGATATTCACTCGTGAGATCTGTTCGATCTAGGGGAAACAGTACCGAATGCCGAATTAGCGGCTACACCAAATGGTTAATGCCTTTGGAGTTCCCCTTCTCTTCAGCTCTCTATTGTTTCACCGATGTACCCTATGCTAGATATAAATGTAAAAACATATATCCCAAAAAAAGTCAAAACAACTTAATAATTTGAACTAGAGAGATTGTTTTCTAACTTTTTGGGTGGCTCCCAAGCTTGGATTGGTGGGGCTAATATACAGAGTCCTAACAACGCACATGTCTGTCCATGGAGCATCAACGAAACAGAGTTGGATGCCCGCTGATTGTAATAAGAGTTTTGCTTTGGTGAGCCTCCAAAAAATATACACATCTTAAAAGCAACTCGATATTAATTGTTTTTTCACAATTAGTTTATCCACTGGAGTGATATGGTCCCAGCCCTATCCATACCAATGCTGAGCCCAACACATGTTCAGGCGATTTTTTGGATCCAATCCGCGTGTGCGCTGGCGCTGTTTAGTCCAACTAGATGACGAAGACGAAACCTGCAAGCCCTGTTGGGGGTGCAGACGGAGCAGGCACGGAGCGTCGGCATGGTACACGGCTAGGCAGCACGCCAGCACGGGACCGCAGCAGGGTGCGAGTGCGAGTGCGCCGCGCGCGGCGGCCGGCCAGCCGGGTTCGATGCCGCGACGTGTGCTGCCTGGCGCTGCTCGCCCGCTCCATTTGCACTGCCGCCGCACTGCAGCCTGTTGGACGAAATGGC
Source organism: Chrysopogon serrulatus (assembly GCA_015844335.1). Classification (NCBI taxonomy): domain Eukaryota; kingdom Viridiplantae; phylum Streptophyta; class Magnoliopsida; order Poales; family Poaceae; genus Chrysopogon; species Chrysopogon serrulatus. The sequence continues at coordinate 101,719 of JADLZL010005564.1, read as the reverse complement.
GCTACCGCCATCGCTCAGCATGTCCGAAAGACACAGGCGAAACGGCGACAGAATATTTTGGTGTGCATGGGCCGGAGGACTCAAAGTAAACCGGTAGACAAATTAATTACGAAGATTTAATTGATATTAAGTTGCTTTGAGTTAAGTACAAATTTCTTTGGGAGGTCCATTGGAGTTGAGACATGATTTAGGGGGGATTATATAGGTGCTAACAGTGCAACTTGTCTCCCAGCCAATTGTCCATCTTACCAAACCAAAAGATAAGATAGGATTTTTCCCACTTTAGCCAACCACATAATGAGCCACAATAATCAAAGGAGCCAAACACTCAAAATATTATAATCCATAATCATGATTATAGTAATAACACTATACATAATAATCCAGATTATAAGAATCCGGATGTGATCCAAACATGCCCAGAGTGCCTTGCGATTATAGGAGAGAGAAAGAAGTAACCGTTCAGGATAGTTAAAATAGCACCTTGTAGTGATCCGCTCGCTATGTTCTTTCGGACGAAACAACAATACATACTATTTAAGTTGTCACACGTCACCACATTATTACGAGAAAACATCATAAAAAAAGTAGAACAGCAGTTACGAACTGTGACTCCCAAATAAATGGGCCAGTGTGTACTCCCGATTCTCTCAGAGGTCATCAGCAAAATAAAGGTAGCAATATAATAGCGTCGCGCCGTGTTTTCCCCGATGCCGATCTCAACACTGCCCAGTAGTCACAAACAAATGCGCTCCTGCATGCCTGCACAATACTAAGCTATTAGGTACGTATAGGTATAGGTACATGGTAAGTACACATATTGTAGTAATAACGAGGAAAATAAGACAAAAGCGACGATGGTGCGAGACAAACCCGCACGAACGTACCATTAATGCTCCCGTACCCATTTAGGAAGAACCCGTTCCAGGATAGACTTGACACCTTCATCCTCCCATTCCAATCCATTCCAAACATCCTTGTCGTCAACGTATAGTCCAGTCAACTTGTGTGGTAAGCTTTGCATTGTGAAGGGAAGCCGCTTCAACTTTGGGCATCGATAAATTTGCAACACCTCAAGGCATGGGAACGTCACGTCGGAACCACACAAGCTGGCCAGCTTGTTATTGTCAGCTAAACTCAGAAATTTGAGGCAAGGGAATGGCTTTGAACTCTCTTGTCCCGTGCCCATACAGATCTGCCTCATAGCACGGCACTCATGCACACCAAGAACTTCAAGGCAAGGCAAGTACGACGCCCAAGAGAGGTGCTGTAGTTTGCGGCAGCAATCCACATACAAATGAGTCAGCCTTGGGAACAAAGCTTGCGAAGACGACGATGTTCCCTCCCACATTATTATATTTGTAAGATTATCCAAACATTGGAGCACGAGCACACTGAGAGCATCAAATGGCTTTCCCACAATTATTTGCTCCATCGCAGAACGCACAACATGCACTTCATTTAAAGTCCTTCCCGCAATATCACCTGTCAAAGTATCTACTGCCAGGCAGAGCTCCTTTGTTTCTTCCAATTTGGATATGATCAAATCCATAATGGGGATGCCAGCTGCCTTCCGTAGTGATTCATATCCAGCTTCACCATGGATGACAATATCAACCCCTTTCAAGTTTGTAAGGGTGCACAACTCCTGAATTATTTCATATGTATAATTATTCATATCACCATCATACGACATTAGGTCAATCACTTGCAATTCTGTAAGACAGGATATGACCTCCTCCGGAATCCTATGTATGTCTGTGCCTCCTAGATATAAGAATTTAAGCTTGGTAAGTTCTCTAAGGCGTTTGGGAACTGCCCTTAGGTTGCAGTTACATGACAAATCCAGATGCTCCAAGTTTACCAAGGCAAATAACTCTTCAGGTATCTCCTTGATTTCGTTGTTGCTTAGATCTAGGTATGTCAGCTCAGTGAAACTCTGAATGACTCCAAATATCCTCTCATCCAAACGATTATATTGAAGGTATAGCCTCTTGAGATTTGTGGAGCCAGTAAACGGACGACAAAGCTCCTCAATCTTCTCAATTTTACTGCACATTAATGAGATGCATTCGTCTTTGCTCCAATGAATGGCATGTGTAGACAAATTTGCACCAACTCTTGCACGAACTACCCACTTGTCCTTGTTGCCACAAGATATCCAAATAGCCATATCACGAATCACATCATGCATCTTAACACCAACTTCAATTGGCAATTCCTGATGGGAAAAGGATCCTCTACCACAAAAGTAATCAAAAAAACTATCACTAAAGAACTCAGTACCACCACAACTGTCTAGCAAACATGCAGCTGTAAGTTCACCTATTAGAGAATGTGCTTTTCTGAATGAACGATGTATATCACACTCGTCAACTAGACCTAAGCCAATCCAGCACCGTATCAGGTCCCCCGTCAAAATCTTTCTATCCTCTGGCCATAGTGAGCAAGTCAAAAAACATTGTCTCAAGGTTTCATTTCTCAGGTTATCATAACTGAACTTGAGTCGTCTGAAAACAGTATTTTCCATTTGGAGGTCCTCATCATCCTCGCCACAGCATGACTCTTTCATGTAATGAATGGCAGATTCCCATTGATTCGGATCACTTTTGCCGTACATTGCCCTTCCGACAGTTATCAAAGCTAATGGCAAGCCCTTCAGTTCCCCCACAAGTTCCTTTGCAAGAGCTTCAATACGAGGACTAGAAGATAGAGTCTGCTGTCCGACCTTGCCTTGAAATAGCCGCCAGGCCTCATCATCTGGCAAACATGCCACATTGATCTCTTTTCTTACGTCCATTTGACCACACACCTTTTTTGATCTTGTTGTGAGAACCACTTTGCTTCTTCCAAGGGGGTGCGGTATGCCCACTGCTTCCAGATCAATCCGATTCCAAACGTCATCTAATAGTATCAGAAAAAATCTTGTTTTCAAGAAGTCAAAAATCTTGTTAGCTCGAGATTTAACATCATCGTCTTCAGAAAACTTGAGCTTGAGCTTCTTGCCAATCTCGCGTTGGATTCTCTCCACTGAACCCTCTTTGGAGGCTGTAACAAAGATAACATGGTCAAATAATGAGTCCCCAAGAAAAGCATTGTTGATCTTTGTCAGAAGATGGGTCTTGCCCACTCCGCCTAGCCCCCAGATTCCAATGACACCCACTGAACTATGCTTAATATACTCCATAGCCTCTCCAAATATTTCAACTCTGGAAGGCTGTAGTTCTGTAGACCAACATGGCTTCTCTTGGACAGAAGGTGGCAATGCTTCCACTGTACCAACGCTGGGTTGACCACTGAGACATTCTTGGAGCCGACGAAGCATACCAGCTGCAATCACACTGAGATCCCAATTCACCTCATTTTGCTCAGATTCACAGATAACCATCCCAACAGAGATGTTGGTGTCCACGTTAGCCAGCCAGTTGTCGACCTGATTTGTTGCTACCTTGCCTTCTCGCTTTCCAAGCTCAATCACGTGATTGACATCATTTCTCCTCCCACGCAAGTTTTGCAAACATTGCTTAAGCTTTGTAATAATAATTCCTTCTGTCTGGAAGGCATTAATTAATATTAGTAACTAGTGAAAAAATATAAGTTAGCAAAAATGTTGTTACCAAATTCGAGCTAACTGTAAAGACATACCACCGATGATGATTCTTGATCCTTAGTATGCATCAATTCCTTGGCAACACCAATGATATTCTGCCACTGTCCTGGTTCCCCTTTTCCACGCATTGCGCTGCCTATTCTTATCAGTTCTGATGGTACAGCTCTTAGTTGCTCCACAAGATCTTTTGCAAGTGCTCCAATGCAGGGTTCAGAATAAAGACTATTGTTACCAATACATTGCTGGAACAGCTCAAGTGCTTCATCAATTTTTAGGCTGGGGACATTCATAGCTCTGTTCACATGCATCTGATCACACAAGCTTCGTGATCTTGTTGTGATTACAACTTTTCGCTTCAATTGGCCTTGATTTCCAAGTGATAGTAGGCCAACTGCAGCTAGGTTCAGATTGAAGTGAAGGCCATCTAGCAAAACAAGAAAACTTTTATCCTGGAGGAATTCAGATATCTTGGTGGCTTGAGTGGTTAATGAATCACCACGGTCCTGCATTTTTAGCCGTTGAATAATTCCCGATTGGATACTTTGCACTGAACAGTCTTCTAAGGCCGTCATGTAGATAACGAAGTCAAATGGACGGTCCCCTCTGTTTGATGAACTGTGAATTAGGGAGTTTCCTGTTTCAAATGAATTGTTGATCGCCTTGAGAAGGAGTGTTTTCCCAACACCAACTGGACCCCATATTCCGATCATCCCCTCTGTATCCTCAATGATGTGCTGGCGAGCTTTTTCAACAAAAAGCACCTGACTTGGCAGTAGATCAGCAAGGACATCAATATGAAGGACAGATGGTGGCCATACAATATCACTGAGTTGATCACTGAGACACTCTCGAAGCCCGAAAATCTGCACAGCGGCAAAAAAATAAGTATGTTCCATCCAGTGCTCTACTACACACTCTTATATATAAAATATAAACTGCTAGGCTACTCCTAGTGTTCCACTTTGCCTTATTATATATGTCTTATAGATGTTAGTGCTCCTCCAAATAGGATGAATGGTAGTGTGGCAAAAATTTAATAAGGAAACAGAAAGAGTTAGTACATTGTGCAATAAAAAAGTTAGGCTCAAATTATACTAGATAATAAACCAAAAATATGCATCGGGGGATAGTTAGTGGCCCCATTATATGTTAGCATTTAGAGAATGTATTCTTAGGGCCTGTTTGGATCCCATGGCAACACTTCAGCCCTGCATATTTAGCACATTTTTTTGCCATAGGATCCAATCAAGTGGGTAAAAGATGGGCAAATGGAAAAAACTTTTGCTCTTTCCATTAGCTCCTCAAGAGGCCCTAAATAAATGGACTACACTGTCTTGGGATGCACCGGACTCAGAATACCCCCACCCACACACCCGCTTCTCAGTCAGCCTTCCCTGTCACGTTACATCCAGTGCTGTACTACACACTTATATACAAAATATAAACTGCTAGGCTAATCCTAGCATTCCACTTTGCCTTATTATATATGTCTTATAGGTGTTAGTGCTCGTCCACATAGGATGAAAGCTAATGCGGCAAGAATTTAATAAGGAAACAGAAAGAGTTACTACCTTGTGCAATAAAAAAGTTAGGCTCAAATTATACTAGACAATAACTAAAAAATATGCATCGGTGGATAGTCAGGGGGCGATTGGTTGCACGCACAAGGCTATCCAAAAGGCCATCCTGCACTGTGTCATGCACTTTGGTCTTGTTTGGTTTCTTGCCTCGTACCGTTTGCCTGCTTCCTTTCATTCCTTTTTCCCCTCCATCCCTCACGACTCCGTCTTCTCAATTTGGTCTTCCCTCATGATGCAGGATAGCGCGATGCACGCATGGTGCAAGAGCCCATGTGTCAGACACCTACAACTATGGTACATGTAGGGAACCAAACAAGATCTCATCCTGTACCGAACCAACAACAAAAACAACCAAACATGACTAGGTGCATGGTATGAGCATGCATCTCACCATCCTGGACCAGCTCTCCATCCCGGCTCCCCATCACTTTAGCAACCAATCACGCCCTCGGCAGCCCCATTATATGTTAGCATGTATAGAATGTATTCTTAGGGTCTGTTTGGATCCATGACAAAACTTTAGCCCTACACTTTTAGCCAATTTTTTTTTGCCCTGGGATCCAAACGGGTGGGCAAAAAGATGGGCAAATGGGCAAAATTTTTTGCTCTTTCCATTAACTCCTCGAGAGGCCCTAAAATGGGTTAAACTGCCTTGGGGGGGCACTGGACTCAGAATACCCCCACCCACCAATTTCTTCTTGAAACTTCCCAAGAAAAAACTCGAGGCACCCGTTTCTCTATCGGCCTTCCCTGTCGCGGTCACTGCCTGCTGCGCTATCGGCCTTCTCCATTGGCCTCACGCGCCTCGTTGTTGCCAGCCAGCCAGACACAGCGCGAAAGCTCCTGGCCAACGCCACCTTCTCCAACCGCCCCATCGAGGACGCGGTGTGGGGGCTTCTCTTCCACCGCGGCATGGGCTTCGCCCCTCTGGCGACTGCTGGGGCACGCTGTGCCGCATTAGCTCCGCGTACCGCTTCAGCCTGTGCAGCGGGGCGCGGCGGCGCTGCGCCCCAGCGCCGCCATTGGCGGCGCATGCTGCGGTGTGGGTGCCGGCAATGGTCAAATGAGGGGCAAATCAGTAATTGTTAGAAGTTTTGCCCATGGATCCAAACAGCCCAAGCAAGGCTAAAGTTTAGAGGCTAAACTTTAGGGGCTAAACTTTAGCCCATAGCAAATGGATCCAAATGCAGTCTTAGCATGTTTTTCTTCCCTTGTCTATCTCCTCTTGGAAATAGCTACAGGACCCAACATTAAGAGTGTTAGTGGCGTTAAGCAAATTAATTGATTCTCTGAAGTCATAATACCTGGTTTTCATGGAGGCGTGTGGCCACTTGTTTTGGGTTTTTTGTGAAGGGGCCCTTGTTCACTGCGGAGGATGCAGTCTGTGCTTTCAAAACTAAGCTTATTGATAATTTCGCCCATAATAGGCCTTTCATTTCGTTCAGTTTTGATGCAGCATCTACCTATTTCAAGACAACTTATTTGTTGGCAATCTGCTAACGATAGTGCTTCTGCTGACCTGTTTCTCCATTCGTTAATTATCTGGAAAATATATATTAACAAAAGTTTGTACTACACAGTGGTAAAACAATAAAGATAATTAAAATTAACCGTGAGATACATCGAATGTGTAAAAGAACAGTTTCTTATTTGTTGGACATCAGGATTCGAAAGGTCATGCTTGCAACCTGTTATGATCTCTACGATTACTACACCCAAACTGTATATGTCTGCCTTGGTTGATATTTTACCTTCCCATATGTATTCTGGTGCCATGTAACCACTGCATCACAACATGACTGTTTCATCGACTTTAAAGGGTTAAGCTAAAGCAAGCTAGAAAGAAAAAAAAGGATTTGTGTAACAATGTTATTGATCTATATAGTTGTCATACGGACGCAGCTCGGAAGCTTCACCCTCCCCTTGTAGCAATGGCCCATGTCAATATCCTCTTTTGGTGAGTAGTTGACTTTTGTAATTGATTATTGACTTGGAGTTGTCATTCGGACTTGGGACTCATTATTGACGATGACTTGTACAATGACGTAGTAGTAGCTAGGATTCCACCATTTTGAAGTTGGATGGATCCATACCAAAAGGATATTAAGGGCCTGTTTGGATCCTAGGGCCAGAGCTAACAGGTAGCCCACCTTGTGAAAATAGATTAAACGTGAGCCAACTATGGGCCAATGGATTCTGTAATCACCTCCCTTATTAGCTCTTATTAGCCTAGAATTAACCCACATAGACTTTCTAATTGATATAAAAAACATGAGCAAATTATTAGCTCCCTGATCCAAACACCCCTAAGTCTATCATTATTGCATATATATATGTTTGGACTTTTGTGCATATGCATATGCTAGGATCAAATAAATCTATGCATTTACGCTTTTTATCTATGGATCCAAAACCCTTCAAACCCTAGTTATTATTCTTCCTTCTAGATCTATAGCAGTGGAGGACTTGAAGGTAGAGCAACCCAAACCAACAAGTGAAATCCGAAGCGACTGCTCAACTTCACTAGTACACAGAACATTTCTCTTGGCGGTGGGGTTTTCATTTCACTGGCAGTTTTAGTTAAACAATGCCTCTAGAAATGAAGACGCGGGTCCTAGCTCAAAGGACCGACTGTGAAAATCCGTTTTCACTGGCTATTGTCTTAAGCAAACCGCCCGGTGAAAATGTGTCCATTAACTGCTTGGCGGTTAAGCAGGAACCCACCAGTGTAAATGAACATTGTCACTGGCGGTTGCCTAAGCAAACCGCCAGTGAAAATGTATCCATTTCACTGGCGGTTTGCTTAAGGCAACCGCCAGTGTTAACATGTTTCCACATGCGGTTCCTTAAGTGAACCGCCAGTGGTAAGCTTGTTATAAATACATCCCTTCTTCCTCCCCCCACCAGAACTGTAGCTCGTTGCCAACCTTCCATGGGAGGCGATTTGGATGTCCAGATTTCACAAAATATAAGGGGGAGGTGTTGATCTTGATTTCTTCAAAGGAGGTTGCTAAGAAAGGTTAGTTTATGTCTCTCTTACCTCTTTTTAATCATTCATGCTCAATTCTAGCCAATTTTTGGATCTAGGGTTTCACCTTTAGTGAGAGAGAGAAGAGTAGCTAGGTTATTGCCTTTTTTTTTTTTTATTAATGCTAGTCACTTTTTGAATCTAAGGTTTCACTTTTTGAATCTAGAGTTTCACTTTAGGGTTTCATTATTTACTCTTATTTAATTATTTAGTTTTGTTCTCTTTCATTGAGTAGTAGTGATGCTTTAATTAGGGTTTCATTAATTAGTCTTACTTTAGTAATTAGGGTTTCATCCAAAAATTGATGCTTTAATAAATTAGTCTTATTTAATTATTTAATTTTATTTAGTATAATTAAGTAGTAATGATGCTTCGATTAGAGTTTTATTAATTAGTCTTGCTTTAGTAATTAGGGATTTATTCAGAAATTGATGCTTTAATTAATTGGTCTGTTTAATTATTTAGTTTTGTTTAGTTTAATTAAGTAGTAGTGATGATTTAATTAGGGTTTTATTAAATAGTCTTGTTTTATTAATTAGGTTTTTATTAATTAGGGTCTTGCTTTATTTAGTAATTAGGGTTTTTATCTCTAACAATACTGTATGGAATTTAGCCTCGAGGTGTACTAATTGAGGGATTTTCATCGACATTCCTTTAAAGGAGGTTGCTGATCATCAAAAGGTTAGTTAGTTCATATCACTAAACATATAGTGATTAGAATGAATTCATTAAACTTTTAGTAGGTAACGATGGACAGGTCATTTTGGATGTATAGCTTACTAAGAGTAGATTCATCATATATTTCCGAGGTCAATAGGTTTATCGATGCTGCCAAAAGCCATGCTTCGATAACATAGACAAAACATATATATTGTCCTTGCATAGACTGCAGAAATCTTATTGTTTAATTCTGACACAAAACCAATCATGTCTCATCTGGTCTGCCGAGGATTTATAAAGGATTACTTGATTTGGACAAAGCATGGAGAGGGTAGCTCTGCGTCGTATACAGCTGGAAACCTTGCGAACATCGATGCCAATGGTCCGGATATGCTTGTTAACGACGTATGCCGGTTCATTACACGAGACTCTACACCATTCTCCCCAGCAGAGTGAACATGTTGTGCCAGATATTCATGATGATGTAAATATTGGAGAAAATGAGGGCAATAGAACTCATGTGGCGGACAAAGCGGATAAAAACATAGAATTTATGGCTGCACTGTTGTGTCGTCATACAGATCCATCAATGCTCTTCATGAAAGGTATGGAGGCCTTGGAGAAGGCAGCAATAGAGTCATTTTATAATGAGACTAAATGTTGTACTGAAGAGTTCATAACATTACGGTCTGTGCTTAAGTTGTGGATATTGAAAGCTAGATATGGATGGTCCAATACCAGCTTCAATGCATTATTGAGTACTCTCAGAGATATGCTTTCAAAGGAGAACAAAGTGCCTGCTAATATGTACAATATAAAGAAGATAATTAGTCTACTTACTATAGGTGTCCAGAAGATCCATGCATGTAGAAATCACTGTATCCTATATCGAGGTGATTATAAAGACTTGGACAACTGTCCCAATTATGGTGCAAGTCGGTACAAGACTAAAAAAGACTATCTACAAGAAGATAATGCAGCTTTCATTTCTAAAGGAAAGAAGAGAAAGAATACCCAACAGAGTTCAAAACCCAGCAACAAAAAAAAACAAAGTAGACTATTATACACAGAGAAGGGTTCCTGCTATGGTGATGTGGTATCTTTCAGTAGTAGATCGGTTCAGGTGTTTGTTTGTAAACCCTGAGGATGCAGAGCTTATGACCTGGCATGCTTCTGATAAGCACAAAATAGATGGAAAGTTTTGACATCCAGCCGATGGTAAGCAATGGCAAAAATTTAATGATGACCACCCATAATTGGCTAAGGAGATAAGAAATGTTAGGTTCACACTATGTACCGACAGAATGAATCCCTTTGTCGAAAGGACCAGCAAGCACAGTACGTGGCCGGTGATCCTTATCATCTACAACCTCCCTCCACACTTGTTACAGAAGCAAAAATATCTTTTGCTAACCATTCTTATTTCTGGGTCTACACAACCTGATATTGATATGGATGTATTCTTGGAGCCATTAATGGAGAAAATAATAATATTGTGGGATATAGGTGTTACATGTTGGACGAATATTGAAAAAAGTCATTCACACTAAGAGCAATTGTTTTTGTTACGATCAACAATTACCCTGCTCTCTTCGTATTGTTAGGACAGTTCAAGGACAAGGTCGGTTGTGTAGTATGTCTGGGTGAAACCTTTTACTTGTCCCTCAGTGCATACAATAAGATAGTGCACATGAGACACAGGCGTTTCTTATCGAAAAGATAAAGGTACCGCTTGCAAAAGATGGATAGGTACTGTTGATGGTATATAACGATTATTTTTAACCGTCAACTAAATACATAAAAAAGATCACCAATAGAAAAGATAAAGGTTTTAACTAATAATTTTCACGACTTTTGGTGATTTCATATTTTCTGCAGGATTATTCTAGAAAAAAGAAAATAGAGAATTTAATTGCAAGATTAGCATGAAACTTAACCGCGATGGAAAATATCGCAAACGAACTCAGGAAGGATCTAGAAAGCACCAGAAGAAAGTGGAGACCAGGGCATTTCCAGGTGGGGCCAGCCGGCCCCACCACTTGTGCCGCCTGGCCCTCTAGGGTGGGACCCACCTGTCAAGTTCCACGTGCCTCCTCCACCGCCTTTGAGGATCAATCTTGGCCCTACGTGAAGTCGGTTTGATCCAACGGCCATCGTTTCCCCTACTGGGCTATAAATATGGGCCTGCACCCCCCAGAAGCAATTAGGGTTTTACCTCAATTCATTTATCAAGGTTAGACTAGAACTAGGGATTTTGGAGATTAGAATTAGAGCTCCAGTTCTTCAAGTTCTAGATTAGGCTTTAGCTAGCAAGGTTCAAGTATAGTTGGACGCTACGCTCGAGATTTTAGATCTGCAGTTAGAAGATTGGTAATTAGTCTTGTATCTCTTTTATGACTTTGTTCTTAATTATTACTACTTATTATGTTCTTAGTTTGGTCTAGTTGTATTCTTGATATAGTTATGATTGGTGATGATTGTAGTCACACTACTAAATTTCCACCCTATCTCAACACCCTAAAAGTGTTGCAATAGACCTAAAAGTGTTGCAACAGTAGCAATAGCAACATAAAAAAAGCGTTGGCAGGCGTTGCAAGTGCTTGCGTGGCAATAGGCTTGCGCAACGTTTTTCTGTGTGGTGTTGCAAATGTAGTTGTGATGTTGCAACCCATGGGGCGTTGCAACCTTAGATTTTGCTACGGTTGCATGTGTGGCAACAACTACTAATGCAACGCTTTAGGTGTTGCTAGACCATGCAATGGCAACACGCCCATGTCGTAGCAAATGGTGCACTAGCAACACCAAACGTGTGTTGCAAGAGGATGTATTGCCACACATATCGATTGTGGCAACAAGACTTATGTTGCAACACTAAGAAATGGTGGCAACAAGTGCAATTGCCACGTCCAAAATTTGGTTGCCATAAGGAGCAGTCGCTATTGCTACGCATAATGAGTGTAGCAAAAAAAATTATATCGCAACACTAAAGAGTGGTGGCAACATGTGCAATTACCACGTTTAAGCTTTTGTTGCTATAAGGTGCAGCCTTTTGCTATGGGGATTGTTCGTTTGCCATAGGATATATTGCCACAAAAAATATGGTTGCCAATAGCTGCTTTTACAACACTTTTGATTTGGTCCCAACTTACAATACTACAATGCTAGTAATTAATTTGAAATTCAATAGACATTAACAAAGCATTTGAATAAAGCCATTAAACCAAAACATGGACTTATTTAATTTGGCCTCATTTGGAATTAAACAATACAACTTCAAACTCATGCTAAACACGTTATCGAAACAAAGGTCTTGACCACATTTGTTACTAAACAACATCTAAGATGCCTAGACACCATTGCAGCTTGAAATGGCTTGATATGGACGATCCCATCACTCGTGCACTCCACTCAAATTCTTAGATTCGTTACTTGCGTTTCCCATTGCCTGCACCTAGATACTCCTCATTGCCTCACTCAAAGATAGCATTGTAGCCTGCACCTGACTCTCCCTGTTGCCTCACTCACATAACCTGCACCTGAACACAAATATTAATAGACTTAATTAGCAAAGATGCAAGGCTATAAATTTTTAGCTACTCAAAGTCGCATTTGAGTAACTAAAAGTTTGCAACTAAAGTACAGAGCTGGCAGTATTGAACGGCATGTTCTAGTCAATACATAGTAGAACCAATAGCTAAAGTCCATTAAGGATGAAATGGACATACAAAGCACCTGCTCACTTGCATTCCTATATGAACAGAGGGATGTCATTTATTAAATGCGTATTAGCACTTAAGTAATAACAATAGAAAATGGTGAGTGTAGGTCTGAAACTAGAAATAGGAAATGCTAATTGTTAATGGTGGATGTAATTCTGAAACCAGAAATAGAAAATGCAATGTGTTATGTACAGTTGCTATGTTTTGTTTCACTAGCTGGTCCTCTGGTTTTCCACTGAATCACAGGTATAGTGGTGTTAGTCTGAATCAATCGGTAGGCTGAAGAGTATGCAGAATAAGCATGCAATGGCATTCGACATATGGCTACGTTTGTCCAACATAATATATAGATAAAACATGGCAAAAGATAATTGGCTAACAGCAACTTCTAAAAATGTCAGTACTAGTAGCAGAAAAATTAGTGGTAGTGTTCTGGAACGAGCAATGATCCATTTAAAAAAACCTTGGTCCAGAATCATAAGATGCCAGAGATTTAAAACCTTGGTTCCAAAGTTTCTGAATAACAACCCAATGATCCATTTGCAAAAACATGAAGAATGCACGTGTAATATATGAAGTAATAAGCTATTTAGCTTATATACTATTTACTAATACTGAAAGGTGAATAGTTGCCGTGCTGTGGTCTAATTTACAATATTTCTTTTTCCATCTTGTAGAAACAAACTTGCAGAACCAGCAGGACACGGTGACTTAAGCCCTTGGCACAGTCCGTGAATTGGATACAGCAAACAACAACAGGATACAGGTTTCACTGCTATTCAGTGTTAACTAGAAGTTGAGCATAATAATCGACAGTTTCTACTAGAACCCTAGATTGTAGTATGACTAGCAGCACATAACACCTATTATTGATATCACATCCCCCTGTAACCACCACAATTCATCACCATCACCGCTAGTGGTAATAGATCTATCGATGCAAGGGTGTTTGCAAATAATAATAAAGAACACTGGGGAGAAGTCAGTCACAGAGTTTTACCTCAGATTCAGTGCATCAAATCCTGTAGGGGAGAAAGGCTTTTCCTTGTAAATTGTCACTATCCCAAGAAAAAGATCTTGAGGTGAAGCAGTTTCGAAAGGAAACAAAGCAAGTGCCTAAGACGTCATCGATGAGGGGCGACAGTAGCGGCCCAAGAAAAAGATCTTGAGGTGAAGCAGTTTTGAAAGGAAACAAAGCAAGTGCCGAAGACGTCATCGATCAGGACAACAACAGCGGCCTTGGAGTCCTCAGGGCATCTCCAGTAGAGGAAGGAAGGGTGGCGGCATCTCCCGAACTGAACCAATGTTACAGTAAAAACAATCTTGAGAATTAAATACCTACTGTTAGCCTGAGAATGCCATTTCCTCTTTATGTATGTGTTTCCTGTTAATTTCTATCAAGTATGTAGCATTTATGCATGTTTGCTGAAATTAGAAACAAAACTCTAGTCAATATTGAGATCTCCAGAAAACACATATACAGGTTGTATACAAACTTCCAGTTAGAAGATATACTCTGATTCAATCTCCATTGCTGCACATGAGATATGGATTAATTAGAGCAGCATCAACATTTACTGAAGATTTGTACGCTACTATGCATGTTTAAATAGCTCGCGTTTTATGGCATCAATTTCTCATACTTGAGTTTGTCCAGTCTGTACAGTATATCTAATGATCAGTAGTCATCAATCATTGTTATACTATGCCACTAGAAATTGCACAATTACAGTTCAATTGCTAAATGCTAGACAGAATCAAGAGGCGAGGAAAGATGAAGTTCACAATCTTTACCATTCAGTCATGAAATCTTTTGAAGCCCAGCTGCGGACAACCTTATGGAAAGCCTGCACTTTGAAGGGGAAAAAAAAGGATGAAAAAAACCAACACGAGCTTTTCTAGCTTGAACCAAGAACATGCTATAACAAAATGATGGACTAACCTAGCGGCCAGGAGGACGAGAGAGCGATAGAGGCGGAGAAGGCCCTGCCGTCATCCTCGTCAGTCGTCACCATCGCTGGGCACCGAGACGTCGCCGAAGACCGGGGTGAGGACAGGTCGCTGCGAGAGCAGGTGGTGCTGGGAGCCGTGGAACCAAGTCGCCCGGTCGTGGATCCAGGGCGCCCGGCCTCAGACTGATGTCGCACGGTCCGGATCGAGTCGCCTAGCTCGCCGGACGCCACCGCTGCTCGCCGCTCGACGCTGCTGCTTGGTGGATGCGCCGCTCCCAGCCGAGCTTTGGCCGTCTCCGAGCAGATGTACTGCTCCCCGCTGGCCCGCCCGCCGGTGCTGCCGTCAGCCACTCCCCATTACGCCACGGCGCCGCGCTGCTCGGCCGCGGCCGCCGCCGCCGCCGCTAGGGTTAGGGGAGTTTGCCCCTTGCCGCGCCCAGTTCGTGCAGGCGAGAGAACTGGAGAAGAGTTGGGCCAGGCTGATTGGAGACGAGAGGAGGGAAGTGGGGGAGCGGAGAAGGCGCGGCGGCTGATTGATTTTGCAGCGTGGGCTCAAAATTTTGGAATCCATGGGGCGGGAGTTTTGGCCTGTTTGGTTGGCATCTAATTTTTACCAAATCAAAATTATGACATACTAAATTTATAGTTATCAATTGATTTATTGTCAAATTAAAATTATAGTATGCCAAAATTTTGACAAATTTCTATAATGTTCTTATACACTATATATAAAAGAGAAATTTCATGAGTCTTCATTTTGGCAACCAATCTAGTGCTATACCAAAATTCTTGCCGAGGTTTTAGCAACCATGATTTGACATACCATAATTTTGGCTTGCCCTCATTTTACCTGAGCAAATTTTGCATCCCAACCAAACAGGCTCGTTATCCGTCAAGCTTTGGAGTTTTTTTAAAAAAATATTTGTCACGGTCACCATTTCTTTCTCTTAATGGGTTTCAAATTTCTATTTTATTTTTCTCTAACTCAAAATATGAATAAAAAACATGTAAAATCGTAGGCTATAGTACACATTCAATTATAAAGTTAACTACGAGTATTACTCATACGAGTTCATGCACTACTTTAGAATAAAAATACTTATTTTATAAATTGCCCTATTATAATAATTTTAGTAAGTCTAATTGTATATAATGAGTTTTGAAGTGGAATTATTAAGTAAATAACAAACTTAGATACTATTGTATGCGAACATTTCATCTTCTAATTAAGTGGACAATTAATCATAGTTAGTGGCATACATACTGCTAAGATAAAAACTTATTATTGGTTGCAGTGGAAATTATTTTTATTTAAATAATGGTCAGAGAGGGTTAACTAAGTGTCAGGGGATCCACAACATATTTGTTGGCCCACCTGTCAAGAGCAAGGCTCCTTAGCTCTTGAGGGTCTATTTGGCAAAGCTTCTACCTATCTTTTATTCTAACTCCTTCGGAGAAGCTCTGCCAAACAATTTGTAAGAACCATTTTATAGTAAAATACAAAAAAGTCAAAACTATTTTAGAGGAACCACATGCAAAACGACTTCGGTTCCTCTGGAAGAGTCACCGGGAGGAGCCTCACCGAACACCCCAAATTGTATGAAAAATTTAGTTCCTTGGCCCTAAAAAATTATGTTTCCCTTTTTGGCCCTTTTTTGAACTTCCCTATTTGATCCTAAAATAAATTTTGTATTCTTTCTTGGCACTTTCTTTCGTTTAAGATTCTAACGGAGTTAACTTGTATGCAAAATGACCCTTTTACTTCAAGCACCGAATAGGTATTTTACTAGAAATTATATAACTATGTGTTAGTTGTCCACTTGTGAAATCTAGTATAGAATTTAGAAGTTGTTTTGAACAGTGACATAGTCTTCAACATATAACTTTGACTTTATATTTTTATAAAAAATACTCATTACAAAGTGATATATTTATATTTTTATAAAAATATTTTTTAAGATAAATCTATTTATATGGTCTTTATATTTCTAAACTCAACAACTTAAAAATTATCCATGATTTATATTTCTAATCCAAAATAATTTTTTTTCTCTATAGACAGAGTACAATGTTTTCACACATTTTGGAGGTTCAAACCGATCAAGTCAATGGCACCAGATTTTAAATTTTTTTTGGTTCAAACCGATCAAGTCAATCGCACCAGATTTTAATTTTTTTTTTATCTTTTCCGCTCTCAAGAACCAGCCAATTAGGCCCACCAGCCAGCCAGGCACCAGTTTCACTAAACACTAGAGCTAAAACCATCGCCAAAATTTTTAGCCAATCGTGCCGATGACTCGCTCTTTCTTCTCCCGCCACGGATGTCGCGTGCATTGGCCCTCAATATTTGGCGGCGCGCCTGATTTCTTCTACCCTTCCATTGGTGCCTGATTTCTTAAAAATTTTCGCAGCCGCACGATTGAGGGAAAAGAAACTCTGTTACTTTTATCTACTCGTCCAGAGACCAGAACCCTACAGCCGCTCATTTTTCCCCTTCCCGGCCTCCCCAATTCCAAATCCTCGCAAGCCTCCTCCACGCAACCCCTGGGCGTAGCGCTGCCTCCACACAGCCGGGCGTCTCCTACACGCGCGCCGCCGGGCCTCTTCCTTACGTCTGCAGCAACAGCCGCCTCCCGCACATCCGCGGCGGCAGCAACAGCCTCTCTATGAGTTTGCGCGACGTTGCCTCCACCATACGGGTGGTTGTCTCCAAGCCGAAGCATCTTTTATTTCTTGGCCGCACGCCGTCGGTGCCCTTCCTGTGGACGTGAGGTACTGCTGTGTTCTTCTCTCAATTTCAGATCTAGTTTTCTAGCTCTGAAAATTAGTTGGGCTCTGTAAATTAGTTGGTGTAAAGCTTTGGATTGATTTACTGAATATATGTGCAAAGAAGATTTCCTGGATTCTAATTCTTGAGGTATTCTGGCAGTGAACAATGCTGTTACAATAAACAAGAATAACAAGACATGGAATGTTCCAGTGGAAGATTTTGATATGGTAGTGGATACGACAAATGTTTTTCCGGTTTTCCCCATTTCATGCCACTTATGATAGAGAAGAGACATGGGATTATAATCAATCTATTCTCTAGATGGAGAAGATCTGCTGCTGCAGAGGTTAGATAGAAAGCTATCGAATGCATTATAGTGGTTTCTTTTGTTGAATCAAAATCCACAGTACATACTAAATTTTGTGTCACTCTTTGGCGAAACAGCTGTCTCTGATTGGCAGCATTGCTCTTAGCCCTAGTGTTGTGTATAATGACATGCTTTGGAAGCTCAGCCACATTATACTGAACAACTGAACAATTACATAACTAGTATCAACACTTTAGCATGGCCGATTGACACATAAATCACCTTATTGTATCATCCTCCCAAGATAGTTCTCACCAGCAGATGATTCCATTGCTATGCCTATTCCTTTCCAGTCCACCTTTATCGTTATACAGAAGTCCTGTTGCCATACCAGTGATTTCAGAGGTTTTTGTTCCACTCCAAATATAACAACTTAGTCCAACTAAATATACTGTCAGTAATCTTCAGCCTTGTATTGCGTTTTCAGTGCCCTGTCTCTACAATTCAACTGCCATTTTCCCAGACTCTTAAAGTCTTATGGAATAGCTAACCCACTTTGTATAATGTCCAAATGTGAAATTTTCCATGAGGTTTCTGTGGACAATATGACAGGAAAGCGAGATGTTAAGTAGCCTGCTTGTATTTGCTACATTTGATCTATCCTATTGCATTTTCAGACTTCAAAAATTATGCATTGAGAAATCTTGCCATTTTAAGCATCTTGGCTGTGATCCTGTAATTAAATGATAGCTGCTACACATTCAATTGATTTGTATGACCCATTTCATTGAACTTCAGAACTATACATATATAGATTAAGGTGCTACTTGCTTGTTTCACTTGTTTCCACAGAAATTATTGATCATTGAAACCAGACTCAGCTCATGAAACTGTCAGTCAATAGAAAGAAAAAGAAAGAGGACCTAATCTGATGTTAACTACTGCAGTAGTTAATAAGTGGCAGACAGCAGCACCTATGATCAGCTAGTTAGGCTCATGGCGTATAGCTCCTATATGATGAGCTAGTTAGGCTCAGTAGTTAATATAAGAGGATCCCTTTTTCTAAAAAAAAAAGTTAATAAGAGGATCTAAATCTGATGTAAACACCTTATTTACAGTAGTAGTAGTTAATAAGATGCAGTTGTCACTAACTTCAGTAAATGTTTTGATACATTTTCAAATCATTCATTACTTTACTTCATTTATAGTTGATGGCAGGTCTGGCACTTTTTTCTGAGTTGGATACACAAATCTTATATGTTTTACATCATAAATTACAGCAGGAGCAAGACTGGTTTTAGTGAGCCTATGAAGTAATTGTAAGTACATGTCTAGGTTTTGTTTGTACTGTGGTTGATAAGCATTATCAAAACTAATGGAATGTTCTAGACCTGAAGCTATTTTATTGTTTCATTTTTACTTTATATAGTGTTGCGGAGGCTGTTGTCATGTTTTGCAATCAAGTTTTTTTTTCTCTCAAAATGTTGGCTTTGAGCCAGCAGCCCCCAAGGAGAGGTCCTACTGCTCCTACATGTGTATAAGAGTCAGAGGTAGAAGTTGCTTGCGTAGAGGCATGGTTCTGCAGCACTTGAGAGATCAACTGCAGGCTAGCAATATGAGATAGAAGTGTTGAAGGTTGGGGGATCAGAGGAAGCAATGAAGAAGCAGAAAGATGAGATTGAAAAATTTGAAGAAACAAGCAGATGAAACCAATTCTCTTCTTTGTTGTTTATTCACCTTGAACAGGGATTAGGTCACTCCTTAGTCCTTAGTCTTTTCCTTAACATGGTTTGCTACTTGGTTGGACCTGGTAATAACTTTGAAATGTGAGGTTCGTGTATTGTGGGTTGAATTTGACATGTGAAAATTATTGAGACATGTAACTATGAATCTGATTTCCTAAGTATTGTAATGAACAAGTGCTGTAATGAATTTGGTCTTTTTCAATTTGCTTGATGGTTGTAAATTACTTTTGTGGGCTGCAATATGTATAGTAGGCTATAATATATTAAATTGTCACATCATATAAATTATTTCATGATGTTTTATTATCCAACGTGGCACCTGCATAGGCCTGCATGGTTAGTGGTTTTACCAATTTTCTTTGCTTGATAATGATGATAATTGAGCGTTGTAAATCAACAATAAAAGTATGAACATCACAAAATTATGATGAAAATCAATTTTGGTGCATAACACTTTTAGCCATGGGGGATATAGGTGGCAACACATATTTTTTTATCACGTGTGCATTGTGAATTGTGCAATAAGACATTTTTTAGTTTATATGATATAAATGCAACGCCGTAGAAGATCGTAGTGTCTGATAATGGGTGTCATGTGCACTAGCGTTTACACATTCCTTGCTAGGACACCAACATCAGTTGAGGGAGGGGGCGACAAAAAAATCATAGAGGATCACGGATGTCATCCATAGGAGTCGATTCATTTGCTCCTCGCCCTTTGATATATCAAAATCCCATGAAATACATGTGTTTCCTATGGCATCATATGACAACGGCATTTCAATTTTTAGCAACCAAACACAACTGTGGCAATAGCATAATACTATTGCATCATTTTAGATATTTAGTTGTAATAAATGGCTCTCTATTGCAATGGTTGTGAGAAATATTACAACCAATCAAATATGTGGCAATAGAAACAAGCTATTGCATCGCCTTTGAAATTTAGTTGCAATACACAGTCGGCCTATTGCAATGGTCATGAAAATACTGCAACCCAACACAACTGTGGCAATAATTTCAAACAATAGCAACACTATTCTATATGGTTGCAAGAGCACTAGATAGTTGCAACGCCAATCAACACTAATGCAATACAATGTTATCATGGCAATATTTTTAACCTATAGCAACAGGTTTTAAAAAAGGGTTGCTATAGGTATCCCCTTTTGCAACGGCGAACATAAATATGGCAATGCACTAATTTTGTGGCAACACAATCCTCCTATTGCCACCATTTTGGATAAATGTTGCAAAACACCCCACTATTACAACACAATTTGTAGCGTTGCATATGGAGTCATGTGGCAATAGGGTGAAAATCTTGTAGTGTCATATGTTCCTAAAGCACCTAATTCAGTACTCGAGTGGGTTAGGTAGTATGTATTATGTAAGCATGGTGCTTAGATATCATATGTGCCTACGGATGCACCTTGATATGCTGGGTAGTGTGGTAGAACGCGGACGTACAGGTCTGTTGAGTCCTCTGTATTCCATCCCCCGCATGTAGGCTAGTAGAGCACGGTCACGAAGGAGGTGACAGTTATGTCTCAAAATCCTCCCTAGTTGACAATCCTTATGCTGTTCTCTGAATTGGTTATACTATAGATGAAAGTGGGTATATTGGCGTGATCTATAGACTTATTATTTAGGGATAACTTAGAAATTCTTTACTCTAGCCAAATCTCCTGCTTAGTCCAACTACATTAGTTGAGTCTTTAATCTCTGTCTTTGGAAAGTATCTTTTATCATATTTATCTTTATACTTATTGTTTATCTTGACTCACTCCTGCTAAAGCATTAGAGTGGTTGATTATTATAGGTCTGCACATTTAAAGTTATAGTCATAATTCCTTTTCTACCCCTTTAGAGATAATCCTACGCGAGTAAATAAGTTTTCCTTTTGGCTAAAAATAAATCAACGATACATGGAAATCTTACTAGGTGAAATGTTACATATGTGCGCTTGCGGATATTTTCTATAGAGTTATTTTTAGAGCAGATAAGTGTAGATTCTTTTTCAACATTTCTGGCATCATGTTAGGGATGACAACTTAACGCTAAGTGATGTTAGAAATATCAACAGGTACTTTGACAACAAGGATGAACTAAGGTTCACTGCTCCATCAAGTAATAGTAAAGGTCATAGAATTTATGACATAGTTAAGAACATCAAGTTTGTTTTTGGGAAGAAGACAAAAGATGGAAAATCAAGAAAGGATGTGAAGCCAACTTCTGGGGCTACATTCAAGAAGATGTCAATTTTTTCAAGTATTTGCCATATTAGAAAGAGTTTGACGTACGGCACATGGTGGATCACTACTACAAAAAATATTAACCGCGATCTTTTGAAAACCACCCCTGAGGCAGGCATAATTTTCAACCGCCTCGGTTAATGCTAGCCATTAACCGAGGCGGTAATTTTTCATTAACTGAGGCGTTTAGAAAAACCGCCTCGCAAAATATATTAACCGAGGCAGACATTTTAAGAGTGCCGGCCTTGGTTAATCTATATTAACCGAGGCGGTTGTTCTAATGCAACCGTCTTGGTAGATATATTAACCACGACACAGTTATGTAACAAAAATTGCCTCGATAAACATTAGGCCTAGCTAGCCCATTTAGGCCCAATAACAAGCTTTCAGTATATATATTGCGAGAATAGAAACCCTAACTCATTTTCATCCCTTCCTCAGCCGTCACAGGCCCCTCCTTCCCTCTCTCTCACTCCTCTCGGTGTGGCCCCCCTATGGGCCCGGGCGGCCCCCCCAAAGGGGGGCCACCAAGCGGCGCGAGGCACACAGCCCTCCGTCGATCACGGCCCCCCGAGGCCCGGAGGCGGCCGGCCGGCGCGGCCACCAGCAAAGCGGAGGCACGGCCTCCCGACGGCGTAGCCGGCCGGGCGCAGAGGCATGGCCTCCCGGCCGGGCGGCTCCCAGGTGGGCGCGGAGGCACGGCCTCCCCCGGTGGGTGGGGAGGCGCAGCCTCACCGAGCCGAGGCGGCGCGACCACCGATGGGCACGGAGCCAAAGCGGCGTGGCCTCCCGGCGGTGTGGCCTCGCGGATCCGGCAGTGTGGGCTCATGCTTCAGCGAGACACCGTGAGGCGTGGCCTCACGCGGGCGCAAAAACGGCCGGAGCGGCCTCCTAGTTCGGCAGGGGTGGCGCGGCACGTTGTGGGATCCAGCGGCGCTTCCTCCTCACGCCGGCCGCATCCTCCTTGGCGGTTGCAGATCGTCGACGGCCTCCTGGTACACGTCCTCGACAGTTGCGGATCCGGCGGCCAGGTGCTCGCTGGCGGTGGATCCGGAGAGGAAGAGCCCACCGGTGGCGGCGATGCTGCGGAACGACGGCGGGCGGTGCCCGGATGGGCTCGCCGGGCCTTGGATGGGCTCGGTGGGTTTTTTTCTTTTTTAAAATTGATTTACTGAGATGGGAATTCCAACCGCCTCAGTAAACACCTGATTTACGGTGACCTCAGCTCCGAGGCGGATCAGAAAACCGCCTCTGTAAAGCGATTTTGACCACATCGGAAAAGTTCTCTGTAGTAGTGGATGGTATGCACATTTAGAAGAATATGTTTGAAAGCATAATTGGTATCTTGCTAGATATAAAGGGCAAGACGAAGGAAGGACTGAGTTCACGTCAAGACATGGTAAATTTAAAGATAAAACCCAAACTTCACCCGGTTCTTCTAGAAAATGGGAAGTACTGCCTCTCTCGGCAGCGAGCTACAACCTAAGCACAGATGAGAAACATGCGATATGTGTGTGGTTGAAGAAATTGAAAGTTTCAGCTAGATTCTGCTCCAACATTAGGAGCGTTGTGTCAATGAAGATCCTTACACTCACCAACTACAACTCACATGATTGCCATGTGATGCTAACAACTTTTCTCTCTATTGCCATCAGGGCTATAAGTCTAGTGTTCTTAAATATGGCAATCATATGGTTGTGCTTCTTTTTTTAACGAGATATCACACAAGGTAATTTATCGTGAGGAGTTAAGTCTCTTCAGAAATTCGCAGTGGAGACAGTGTCACAGCTTGAGATGTGTTTCCTGTCATCATTCTTAGATATAATGGTACACCTTGTCGTGCATTTGGTGCCACAAATAGAGGCGTTGGGTCCCATATATTTGCGTAAAATGTGGACGTATGAGCGTTCCATGTCAATATTGAATGGATATATATCCACTCATGCTCGTCCTAAGGGATCCATAATAGAGGGATACAC
This sequence comes from Chrysopogon serrulatus, assembly GCA_015844335.1. Classification (NCBI taxonomy): domain Eukaryota; kingdom Viridiplantae; phylum Streptophyta; class Magnoliopsida; order Poales; family Poaceae; genus Chrysopogon; species Chrysopogon serrulatus. The sequence continues at coordinate 78,114 of JADLZL010005564.1, read as the reverse complement.
TACTGAAGAGGCCATTGAGTCCGAAGGTCTATTATGTAACAATTGCCTAAAAGACAAGATTGCAATAGGTTTGCCTCCGTATCGACATGAGGGGAGACTATATGGGTGTGGGAGGATGGGCTGGAAATTATTCATCCCGTCATACTATAATATTGTCCTTGAGGCGCATCATAGTATCTTACATCAACTCTCGATAATGGAGCCTTTGATCGGGCAACACATGCAAGAGCTATGCGATCATAACCATAGGCAAACCGAGAATTGGGTAATGAAGGAACACAAGTGCCGATTCACCACATGGCTAATGGAGCAAAACATTCTAAATGGGGAAAAAAATTGAGCACCAAACTTTCAAGAGGTTGGCAGCTAGACCATCGCGCCAGGTCACAGCATGGCACACCTATGACATTAGTGGCTTCATATTTTGTACCACTTCTAGAGACAAAAAGAGTATGGCACAAAACAGTGGTGTTTGGTGTGAGGCCATAGATGATAATGATAAAACTCCTACATAGTTTGGTTACGTTGAGGACATATGGGAACTAGACTATGATTCATTTAAGACACACCTGTGCTTCAATGCCAATGGGTTGATGACAAACATGTCATAGTGGATAACTATAGATTGAGAGTTCTTGATCTAATTAAAGTAGGTTATAAAGATGACCCGTGGATCCTTGCTAACCGTGGTGCACAGGTCTTCTATACCGAACAGATCCTTTCTAATGAAGAGAAGAAAAACACCGACAAGACCAAACATATAGTTCTCTCTGGAAAGCAACAAGCTTTAGGAGTTGATGGTGTAATTGACCTAGATGACTTTAACCAGTTCGGGCAAATGTCTCTCTTTACAGATCGTCCATTCAAGATAAGGAATGTTGAATGGAATATCCTAAAGAATTCATTGCCATAGGTGCGCCACGATGGAGAAAGAAGAATAGTAGCTGGCTAGCTAGATTTTATTTAAGTTAAATATTAGTTATTATCATGTGTAACAATTTATCGCTTATAATTTATACTCATGAATTGCTCTCTCTTGGTATTACTTTCAACTTGTTTTAAGTCCTTTTCTTTCTAGTTGTTGCATTCCTTAATTTTCTAAATACTAATCTCTAATCATCACTTCTGATTTGAGGTCATTTAGATTGCCCAAATATACATATATAAATGAATGAGAATAGAAAAGAAATGCATTAAGGAAAAATTTAGTTTATATTTAAGAGCAATATATGTATAAAGCTTTAAAATATTTAGTATATATAAAAATAAATATTTAGTATATAACTAAAAAGAAATATATTTTTCATGCATAGAGAATATCACATCTGTATAACTAAAAGAAATAGCATTTTCATGCATAGAGTAATATTTTCTGTATGTATGTATTAATAATTTTATTTCATATTTACACAAATGGTTCTCAATGACAAATTGCCAGAGATAAATGATCTCCATTGGTGGTTCTAGCGACCACCGCCGCTGTAAATGATTTACATAGGCGGTTGTCTTTAGCAACCGCCTTTGTGTAAACCATTTACACCGGGCGGTGGTCGCTAGAACCGGCAGTGGAGATCTTCCAAGTATATATAGAACGCTCACCAGACTACCAAAAATTCAAGTTCCGGTGGGCGCGTTCATTTTGCAGATTCGCCGTCAGGCTGCCAAAATTTCTCGCCGCCGCCACTTGCCGCTGCCGCCGCACGGGAGCTCCACCACACCGCTACTTGAAGTCCACCGGGCCGCCACTTCATCGCTTCCTCGCTGGAGTCCGCCGCCACCGGGAACCATTCGGAGGAGCGCCGCCACCACTGGAGCAAGGCCGCCACGCGGCAACTGGTCGGAGCTAGGCCGCCGGCGGCCACCGCGCCGCCTCATCCAGTTTCTTCCTCTCGGCGAGCCGTCAAGCCACGGTATTCTTCATCCCTAGGCGTGGCCGCGCCGTCGCTAGTGCATGCGTGCCACCGCGCCATGTGAAGGAGAGAGAGAGAGGGAAATGGGAAGTGGGGTAGGCAGCGCCGCTAATTGGGGAAGGAGGAGAGGCTCGCTGGCGGGCCGGCTCTGTCAGCGGGGCGGTGGCACGCATTGACAGCGGGAGGCCAGCGGCGAAGGCGGGGTTGAGGAAGGAGAGGAGGGAAGTGGGCCAGCCGGCTCAGCAAGGAGGGGAGGGGGCTTGTGTGAGCGGTAGAGTAAGGGGAAGGTGGGCCGGCGGCCTGTTGGGCTATCAGGCCCGAAAAATGAGAAAGAAAGAAGAGAAAAGGAGAAAGGGAGAAGAAAAAAAAAGAAAACGGAGAAAGGAGAAAGGAGAAAGGAGAAAAAAAAAAAAAAGAGGAGAAAGGGAGAAGAAAAAGAAAAGAGGAGAAAGAGATAGGAAAATGGAGAAACAGATTTTTAATTTCAATAATATTCATATTTTTCTTTTGGTTTTTGGGCACAGATTGTTGGAATTAAAAATTTAAAAGTGTAATTATGTAATATTGTTTCCTTATGTACTTAAACATTTAAGTTCCTTATGCAATATTTAAGTAATTACCAATAACAAGTTGTATGTATATATTGTTTCCTGGATATTACTTTCTAATATTTGCCAAACACTTTGTAATTAGTTAGCAATTATTATTTACTTTATTGTATGTAATATCTAATATTGCAAATTAATTTGTAAAACAAGTGGGCTTTATTGTATGTAGTATTGTTTCCTAGCGTTAGAATCTTCGTTAAGTACTTATTATTTGCTTTATTGTATGTAATATTGTTTACTTATAAAATGTAATATTTATAATAATGTTTCTTTACCAAGTACTATTGTAATGTTATTGTATGTAATAATAATGTTTCTTTTGGAATTATTTTACTATTTACTTTCTTACATGTAAATTATTACTCATGTTAGCTTATTATATTTCAAGTTAGTGAGATGATGAGTTCTTGAAAATACAGAGAGCAGGTAGATGACCAACGTCCAGAGTCGCCAAAAAAGACTCAAACACCCCCGAACAACGGTTAGTTCCATGCGATTACGATGCTAGGAAGATTTATTTTTATAACAAAAAATTCTACCAAACTCACATAGTTATTACCCCTGCATTTAGAACGATAAATTCTCCAGAAGAGGGAGATCATAGTGATTTGGATGGCGACATGTTGGAAGAAGAAAATGACGGGAACCGAAGTGATTCATGCCCTAACATAGATAGACAACCTCAATGTAGCGGTGACCCAGATTATGATCTAGCACTCGATGAGGTAAAGTTACTACATGAAAAACCAATGCTTTCACTCGTATCATGATTCGTTGGATGTGTCTTACAGGAGGTTTTGTCTCAAATATGGGATATTCTAGCAGAAGAAGAAGATGTGCTAGAAGATAAAGCACCAGAAACAACCGAGACAACCACCTCGAAATCAAGGAAAAGAAAACTCAATGACCAAAAATGAGGTGACAGAGGAACAAACAAGTGGCCAGAGCAGACATATATTATTCCCCAGATAAGCCCAAAAGGAGAGCCTATCGTGTCTAATGAGGTGGCAGCCAATTACGGAACGCGACTAGTTTCCTGGTTAGGGATAAACTTGGCATCACAATCCCTAGGTGGAAGGATGCGAGCGAGGATACACGGAAAATTTTATGGGACAAGTTCAAAGAAAGGTTTGTTTTTCCTACGGGGTCGGAGAAACTCATACAGGAGTATGTATTTAACAGATTGCTATGTCATTCTGAACTATAGATCAGAAACGAATTTCTAAAAAAAAGTTGGACCCAACAAGTAAGTATAAGATCACCCTGGTTAGTGGGCGGTTTTCAAGGAGCAGAAGGAAGATCCAAGATTCAAAGCCAAGAGTCAAGCTGCTTCTGAACTAGCAAAAAGGAACAAGTACCACCACCACCTTAGCACGGGTGGTTACAAGCTCCAGATTCCAAAATAGCGAGCAGAGGAGGCTAAGCTGAAGAAAGAAGGCAAGACTGTGCTCTCAGAGGAAGTTGCTGAGAGAATTATAAATTGGCTCAAGGCTAGAGGAAGCAACAAAAACTCCTACTGGTGTCAACTGTCCTGCGGAAATCACACCGACAGTGGAGAAGATGGTGAAACTGGCCGCTCAGGTCAAAGAAGGGAAATTGAAGCCACAAAGGGAGAGGGATATCCTGAGTCTTAGTCTAGGCAACCCCGAGCATCCCAGTCATATGCGAGGCATCTTATCAAAGACGGGATGGAAAAGGGATTCAGGGAGGAGTGGCTGGGCATTACAAGAAACGAGATCGATATAAGGAAGACATGAAGAAATTTTTTGAGGAACAGGCTAAGCAATAATTCAAAAGCATGATGTCTGATTTTCTATCAAATCCTGATCTTCAATTGATGCAGAAGTTAGCTAGTGCAATGTCTGTTCAATAGATGAGCACACAAGGTCCATAGATGCAGCTTGTCCCAGCACAACCCTCGGCTGGAGCTCAGCAGATGATTGCTATCATGTCCGCACAATCTTCTTCCTTTCCAAGTAATGTGGGGTCTACGGGAAACAAGGACTACTACCCAGTGGATGACATTGATGCGCCGACACCTTGCAAACTGCTCATACGATATAGTATAAAGCATCAACGTACAAGGAAGGTAGCCACGGGCTTTGCGATCCCCGGACGTGACTACCACGGTGTCGTCATACCGAAAGAGTACTGCAGGGTAGAAGTCAACAGTCATCCTAGGATATGAGGATGATGTGCTAGAAATCCCTGGCCCCGAGGGTATTGAGACACTCGAACGGGCCATTAACAATTTCATCCTATGGCGTCGATGAAACGTCGAGTTGACCTAGCCACCGCCACCGTCCTCTGAAGCCCTGCCAAAAACTCAGGAGTCAGCAGATCTCGATCGTCATCCAAATCCAACACCATTACCATCTGTCCAGTCTCTTCCTAACCCACCATCACCACATGCATCCTATTAGAACTCCACCGTCATCACCTAAACCTGCAGGATCTTCACCACAAACTAGACCATTCAATGATCCTACTTCTTCCCCACCATCTTAAAATCTCGAAGCATCGTCATGGACACCACCGCCGCCACCAAAGAAGATCCAAGAAAAACCTAAGAAGAGGCAATTCTCGATTCCCAAATTGGTCTCCCCTTACTAGCCGAGGAAAAAAACTACTAGCTCCGCCAAATTTTTGGAAGGGATTATGTAGACTCGCAAGTCACGTATCGTTGACTTAGCTAAGCAGAAGAAGTCAGCAAAAGGCCCTAAGACCAGAGTCTTAGAGATCAGGAAGCCAATATGGGATGATTATCAAAACGTCCCTGATAAATATATACCGGACAGACCTCTACTGAATTGGGAAAACCTCAAAAAGTTCCTAGCTGGTATAAAAAGACTTCATGACTGGTATATGAGAGCAGCTTCTATCGGCATCGACACAATCCAAGTAAATATACCACTATCGGCTTTCAAAAGTGAACGAGATACGACTTTTATTACTTTCGAGGACATATGATTGATGGTGAACCTCTGGCGGCTCGACGTTCAGCTCGTAACGCTGCTAGTCTCGCTCTCGTACTAACACGTGTATTATTGAGTTGTATTAAGACTGAATTTCTGACATGCACTTGTGCCTTGCAGAATGTAATATGATCAGGACGAGGCGCGTTATGGTCCTAGAGCAAACAACAATGAGAGCAAAAGGACTGGGTACCTTAGCCCAAAGAAAATATGCGGAAACGAGCACACCTTCTAGATTGGTGACGGCAGTGATGACTTAAAGGGGTTAACAAAAGAAGAAGCTGTGAAGAAAAAAGAAGAAATGGAGAAGGATTTTGAGGCTAAATACGTCGCCTACATAGGATATGTAATGCTTTATTTCTAACATAGAGAAGTCATTATTGCCCCGTACAACTTTAGGTAAGTCTGAGTTTATATATACATCAAATTAATAATTTGAGTACACACGCATGACAATTCTAGTCTGATCGTGTAGTGACTACTGGATATACTTCTATATTTATCCTAGGGACAGAAGGGTTTTGGTCTTTGACTCCGCAGATTTCAGTCCTAAAAGATATGCAAAATTCACGACCATTTTAGAACGGTAAGCCGACATAAGCATGCTTCCTTTTATCGATGAGAGTTTGAGAATAACTAGCTGATTCTTTTTGAGATCGTAGGGTATATAGATTCTATAAGTTCAGAGGTGGGGTGTACGACTTGTCCAAAAAGGGGGAGGAACTAAAAATATTTCATAAGTGGCCAGTACGTAAATTTATGAATCCATATCAAGTATTTACAGAGCATAAGACGATGTTGCAAGTAAATAACCAGATGTCCTTTATGTAGCGCCACAAGCAACCAAATGGTTCGGTTACCGTGGATTCTACGTGTGCGAGTTCATGAGATAGGACGGACGGTACATCAAGAACCCCAACAAGGTAGAACTAATAGCCATATCTGTATTTATGTTGTTAAAGATGCAAATATATTATTGCCAAGTGAAAAAATATATATATATATATATAATGTTTATAAATTTCCTTTCCAGGCGTATCAAGAATCCAAGTCCATAAACATGAGCAACAAAACTCTATATAAAATAGTTGAGGACCTGTGCGCCTGCATCTTGAGAGAAATCATTCCTATGGAGAGAACCAACCAGATAGCACCTTAGGGAGGCCGAAGTTCAGAACACTAAGGGACATTAGCACTCTGAAACTAAGTCGAGATGATTATTAGAATCATATCCGATGTAAAACTTTATTATCGTGGCCAGAAAACAATTGTGATGTATGTAAATATTTGATGTAATTAAATTATTAATGGTGTATATATGTATATAATTGTATGATATAATTACTTTGTTATTGATGTAATTTTTCATAATTAAATAGCCTTTGTATTCATTATAGTATAAGAGAGAGAGGGAGAGGGAGAGAGAGAGAGGGAGAGAGAGAGGGAGAGGGAGGGAGAGGGAGATAGGTGGTTTACATTTGATAATTCAAATTCAAAAATTGGGTGGAAAAAATAAAAGCAGAGACGGTTCAATTAATAGAACCGCCTGGGGAAATACATTTCCACAGGCGGTTGGCATGCCAGTGGAAATGAGGTTTCCACAGACGGTTCTCGTTATGTGAACCGCCTGTGGAAATGTATTTCTACAGGCAGTTTTCAAGCAACCGCCAGTAGAAATGCCCTATTTTCACTGGCCTCCAGCATAAACGGCACCTCAAAATGCCTATGCAAATGTGTCTAAAACCGCCTCTATTGAGCTTTTGTGTACTAGTGCTTTACTTAACCAGGCTAGTGAGCAAGGCAAGGTGAGGGCAGGTCAGTCTAATGAACCCAGTCCGTTTAGTTGCGTTGCCTAGTCTGAAAGCTTGCCTGGTCCCACCATGCATGCAACTAGATTTGAAAAAAATCACTTGTCTATCCAGGGCCCAAATGTGGAGCAGACGACATGGTCCAGCGCAAGACACGATACTACTCCTTGCAATAATATTCCTCACGTTGCGTGCTTGACTCGCCAACGCAGCAGAGCAAATTTAGCTCTCTTGACTTGGGCAAGGATTCTCCTGCTAGGAGAGGCAAGCTTGCCAGGCAAAGCAAGGTTTTCCATTCCATTCCATACAAAACTTATATCCTCGCCTATTAACACTACAGAATCTTCATCACCAAGCAAAGCAAGGTTTTCTAACCCATGATTTATATCTATTTTTTAAGTCTCTGATTTTAAGCAAGACACGACAGCTATTTGTAGAAATGATAATTTGCACTGTGTTGAACATGCAAGGCGGCAATGTAGGAGAGAAATATACTCTATGTTGCGTTGTCTCAGCAATAGTATGCATTATATTAATAAAGAAAAATTGGTCACATGATCTGTTATATATTAGGCCATTAATAAATTTATTGTTTTATAACTTTTATTAGTCTATATATTTATTATAAAATCTAAGTCTATAATATCGCTATTTTTTTTGTTTATATATGATTTTTTTTTCATAGACAGGTGGGTGTCGACATGTGCATTCCACTAGTATGAAGTAAAAGAAGTTAAAAGTAGAACATACTAACATGCTAGCATAGAAAAACATGTAAGTATAGACGTACGAATCATAGGAAAATGTGTGAGCTCAGCTCCTCATGAAACATATAATTCATTAAAAACATATCTAGTAACTAAGAAAAAAGAACTAAAGCACATGTCATGACTATAAAAAAAATTAAAATATTCTAAAATTCTAGGTAAAATTCTAGGACACTTCTAAGCTCTAGTATTGCAATAAAGTGCAAAAAGGGCCGCATACTCAATGGGGATATCTTATATCATACCTGGTGATCTACTGGTGAATCTTCGCCATTTTGAATATACCAACTTCTTTCTGTTGCATCAAAAATTTCAATTATATTTGACACATCATTGGGCCTTTTTTCCTTCTCAGGGTGCACACATTCCAAGGCTATGTCGATGCATTGTTTTACTAGCTGGGTATGTAGTTCTGGTGCTGTATACCTCGATGATCTTTCGAATCTTCTCCTCCAATTATTGAGCACCTACAGAATTGCATATATAACAAGTGAGCTAGAGCGATGGTACACATGCAGAAGAACCATTAGTTCATCTTATTGCTTTCTGTGTGAAGTGCTGGAAAACTTCGGTGCTTTGGTGATAGTCTGGATAGTCGTCCTTGCTGCCTTTGAGTATCCCTATAAGTATGACACCCAAACTAAATATATCTGCTTTCTTTGATATTACGCCCCTTTCTATGTATTCTGGTGCCATATATCCCCTGCAGTAGATATCAACAGTATGAGATGGGGCAAGCATAAATGAGACAATCAATATATTACTAAGAAAGCAAATGGTATTTGTTGTGGTGTGTAGCTTACCGAGTTCCAGGACGATTTGAAGTTTCAGCGACAGTATGGGATCTTTGTTCACCCAACAACCTTGACAAACCAAAATCCGCAATTTTTGGCTTCATAGTAGCATCCATTAATATATTTTGAGGTTTTAGGTCCAGATGAATAATGTTGCGCCCATGAAGGTATTTCAAACCACTGCATATTCCCTTAATTATCTTGTATCTCATGTTCCACTCAAGACCTGAAGATTCATCTGTAGAAAACTTTTTCTATACATAATTAATCTTGTCATATATATAATTTTTTTTAGTATATACTCGTTCAAATTTAAGATGTTTTAACTCAAACTAGAATAGCCTTTTTTTTGGATGCAGGCAACATATTTCAGTGTGTCTGCTGATTGTAGAACGTAAACTAGAGAAAATGAAAACAAAGGGAGCTGATAAATTATGTCCTGTATGTGCTTCCGAGCTTCCGAAACATACCTGAAAGATGCTTATCAAGGCCTCCATTACACATATAATACTCAAAGCAAAGCATTCTTGATTGTGCTTCAGCAATAAAAGATTTCCCGTTTGGTTGCTTCATCATCACCCCCTTTGATTCAGCACAGTACCCTAGAAGCTGTATTACATTTTGGTGTTTGATATCCATAAGAAAAGAGGCCTCTTTCTCAAAGGATGGGTGATCACCCGCCCGAATTATTTCATTAAACTTTTTGACAGCAATAACTGAACCGCGCCGGAGAATGCCCTTCATAGAATTGATGTTTGATCCGTTCACTAATTATTGCTGACAACAGTTGAAGATTGATTGGCGTGAAAAGAATCAGTCATACCTTGTAAACTATTCCATACCCACCCCTGCCGAGTTCTTGCTCATCGCAAAAATCACTTGTGATGGATCTCAAGAAGTCTAGAGGCAGAGGAATTGGTTCTGCAATTGGATGCAGCTGCTTGTTCTCATACTCCAGTATCTGCCTTTCAGTAGCTCTGCTGTCCATTCCTATTTACATGGAGCCTGCTTTAGGTGCGAAATTATATACTTGTGTCAAATATAGTTTGTTAATGTATTTTAATTATTACTGCTATAAGTTGCTCTAACATGTAAATTACTTCATCCAATGTACAGTAGAACGAAGAACTGTAATGCGACTCGCAAATATGAATGGCTAGGATATAGTAATCGAAAAACTAACAATTCCCTCTATTCCATACGTGTTTTGGTTTCTCTATATACATTTTGCTATGCCTAGATATGATGTATATTTATTAGATACATAGCCCTATTTGGATCTCATGGTCTAAAGTATAGCCACTAAACTTTAGGCCACTTTAGTTTTTGAGGATCCAAACAAGTGGTCTATATCTAAAATTTAGCTAACCTCACAGAAAACTTTAGACCAAAGAAGTAAGTTAAAGTGGTATAAAGTTTTAAGGTGAAAATTTTATAATCCTGAGTGTCCAGTAGTTTCTGAAGCAGAGGGTTTATTTGGTTTTTGTATATTGCAATGTGTGGTTTCGCAGGTCCGATTCCACGTTGTGTGCTTTGCTCATGTGGGCTTGTTTACTTAGCAAGTTAGCATCAATAAGTAGTGTCCAGACTCCAGAGCCTAGACGATACTGCAGGTGTACTGCTGTTTACCGGAGTCCGGAGGATCGAGAAAACTAGCTACGTAAAAGATCTTGTTAATTTACTTACTGCCTGGATCGGAGAAACGAGCGAGTGAGCAGAAGAATTTGATTGTTCCCAAGTAGTTTTGGCGACACAAATAATCACAGTCGGTGCTAGGATCTAGCGACTAGCCGATCGAAAGATCCCATGTTGCCAAAACTACTGGCCGGAACGGAAGATCTATCCAAGGATGTGTATTATGCGTCTGCGCGTAGAGGGAGAGATGAAAACCAGAACCACCATTAGCGGAACCCACCAATTGGCCAACGCAAGCAATAGTAGCTGTTGTTGCTGCTAGCGCCATAGCCACAGCCTACTATAGTACTATATACTGGAACTGGATCAGGAAACTATCTAGTAGAAATACATGCTCACTTACCAAAAAGCTGGAGAAATTAAACGAGCAGGAACCTGTCGATCCGCAAGCTAGGCAAGAAAGGAACGAAGCACAAGGCGAGAGGGCGCCAGCGCCGGCGCGGGCGACGGATCGCGAGGAGAAGTTGAGCTGGTAGAGGTGAGGTGGTTTTCGTTGTCATCGGGTCAACTGCCGTGGAAGAATGGCGAGGTTCAACAGTGCGGATTGAAGAATGCAGATGCAGGCACAGCTGCTGTCGAGCGAATATTCTTCTTTTTTTTTTTAAACGAATCGACACACGATACAAGAAAGTAATAAAGGCAACGAAAGAAAGCAATAAAGGCAATGACAATTGAACTCTACTCCCTCCGTTTCAAATTGACTGTCGCCGTGGGATGCGTGCCACAAGTTTGACTCGATTTATAGAAAATACGAGCAATATTTATATCTCCAAATAATTTTGTTAAAAAACTAGATCCAAAGATCTTTCCGATGATACTAATTATGATACTAATCGATGATATTTAATATTTATAAAAATTGCCGGCATTTGCTTCTCGGGAAACGAAGCGACAGACATTTTGAAACGGAGGGAGTACTACCGAGACTACATCATGCCATCAGGGCACGTACAACGGACGCCGGAGTGCCGTCTGCAGAGATGTATTCTTGCAAAAAACACCCGCTCCGGCGACATTGAATAAAGCAATAGAGGGAAGCCGGTGTTTCATGAGGCGACAGCAGCGGCGCTCTGCTCACGCGACGGCGAAAGCCTGGCGCTGTATGGGACGTCTACTCCATGCGACATGCGCGGGATCCAGCTGCGCGCAGAGCGCCTGCACCTGTCGTGCTGTGTGCTCTGCCACTCATGTCACCTTGCCGTTTTCTTATAGAAAAATAAAAGAAGAAATAGACCTAGAATACAATTATACCAACAACCAAGCATGAACTATCCACCTCTTATATTTGTTTGGTAGTGGTAGTTCTGTTAGTAATTTTGCTCCGGACCTGTTTTGTGGTTTACCTTTTGGGTATGAACTTTTTTTTTTTTTTTTTTGAAACGAGGTATGAACTAATTTTGTTTCAGTTCCTTGTTCAATCATATTTGATTTATGGGGAAGAAGGCGGATGTTATATTTGATTTATAAAATATATTATATTACATATATGATTTACTTTGAAGAATATATTTTGTATTAATTAGCAACACAATAGTATATAGGAATCATATTCATAATTGATCATGTCTATATGCAAGCATTAAATGATCTGTGGATAGTTAAATAAACAGTAGCTATGTGTAGGTTATATGAACTATTTGTTTAGCCATCTGTATTATAAATATTAGAAATATACAGCAGCAACTCTCTCTCTCTATTGTACATGCCCTCACACCATGCACCCCACACCTAACACGAACCCGTGAAGCGATTATTCAAGTAACCATGTCAGTGTATTGTCCGGTAGGCGCTTATTTCCTAGTGGTTGGATTATATTGATCAAAAGTATATATTTAACTTTTGAATACTTGCGTGTTAGCCTTAAAATATACCACCTCCGTAGACTAAAGAATCCAACTACGGCATCTGTGTGGAGCGTATCAAACAAACAAAATATGACGAAAAAACCATCCACCAACCCCCACAAAGATGGGCATCAAATTTAATTAGACCCAGCCGTTTTTAACAAGGAAATATACACGGGAGGCTTAACGTGGACCTGGATTCAGATATACTAGTGTAACACCTTAGGTGTTAAGCAATAAAACTTTGCCATGTCATCCTGTTAATCATAATGTCATCATGTTTAGAAACTAATCAGCAATGCATTAGTAAGCTTTGTTAAGTGCTTTTGCTAAGTCCTAGCTTGATCTCACGTGTTGATGCCATGTTAAGCACTTAAATAACCTAGATGCTAATTAGGGTTTATAAAAATGCTAAAACCTAAAAACCCACCTGTAATGTTTAAGTGAGTGGCTAACTACTAACTACACCCTAATCAAGTTTGCAAAGTCAAATGGTTCAAATGAAAGACCCAAATTTGCATTTGAAATTCAAATTCCACCCAAACCCTAGAAAAAGGTTAAGTGATGGAATTGTATTTCCTTTTCAAACTTGGAGAGCTAACCATAACAAATTTTCAAAATAAAAGATGCTCAGCTTTGACTCTATTTCAAAGTTCAGGGTTGAACTTTGCAATGGTGTCACTGGTTGAGGTTACAACTCATTAAATGCCCACTTTCCAAAAGCCCAAACTTTGAATCAGAAATCAGATTTCAAAACATAGAATTCAGTTAAATTCAGTTAACTGAACTCTAGGGTTTTTGGTTCAAGAAGGGTAAGTTCAGGGACTTGTAACTCTCAAACCAGCTCGAACCAATCTTTGATCCTTAAAGCAATATTGTAGAGTGACAATAGCTCTACAAATTTTAGTTTTGGAGCATCATTAGGCACCACTGAAAATCAAGAGAGATTGGGAGGTGAAAATCGGGTTTCAGGCAGTGTTTGGAGAGGAACAAGAGCAGAGCAAGCTGCTCTCACCGCCGACCGCCGCCGCCCTCCAAACGCCGCGAAACTTCGCGCTCTCCACGCAGCTGCTTGACGTGGAAACGCACAAGCAGAAGGTGTCGCCGCCCCGTCTATCGCCGCCGCCTATATATAAGAGCCGACGATGCCGCCTATAAATGCCGACGCCGTCGCCGTGCTCACCTTTTTCTCCCTCCTCCGCCGTCGGCCGCCCTCTGGATCACCGGTAAAATTCGCGCACCACCATCCACCGCCATCCTCTCCATCTCGCACATGCCTCCATCACCTCCTTGCCTACCTCCCGAGCCACCAGTCACGAACTGAGGTCGTTGGAGCTACCTGCCCGACGCCGTCTTTCTCACCTCCGTCCAACCTCGCCACCGTGAGTTCTCGCGCGCGGTCCAAGCTAACCAGTGCCTCTCCATCCTTCCTTTCTCTTGTTTTAGCATCGTCTTGAGTCATTGATCACACTCGGCTTGATAGTTTCCTCAGGCGAAGCTCCGACAAGGCCGGACGCCGCCGTGTCTGTGAGTTCACGCCGTCGTCTCCGCCCTCGCCAGTGATCGAGCTCTTCCGCCGCTTCTCGGTCGCAACCGAGGGACTTCCCGTAGTCGCGGTGAGCCCTTGAGTTGATTGCGACCACCGTTGAGGTCTCTACCACCGTGAATCAACCAGAACACCGAGCGTTGGCGAGCTCAGGCTCTGTTGGCCCATCACAGTTGTGGTCAAACTCGTAGAATAGGTTTCGTGCTCGAATGAGCACTCGGTCATGTTCACCGTCGCGAGTTGCATTGGCCGGTGACCTTTGTGTCACCGGGCGAAGCTCATTGTTGGCTGCCATCGTGTTGGCCGAGCACCGCCGCACGCCATGATCGCCGCCGTTGGTGCTCCGGTGCCTCAACCAAGCAACCGACCCCGTCTCAACGTGTTCGTGGGAGAGAGGGGAACACGCCAGTGCAAGCGTCGCCGCCGGTGAGAAAATGCCAGTCAGCGCCGGCCGCACCACAGTCAGTGCGGGCGCCGTCACTGACCAGTGGGGCCGCCCAGTCAGTGAGCGCATAGAGAGAGAGAGAGGGGAGTTTCTTGTTTTTAGAAAAAAGAGAAATTTGCTGATTTCTTGTAAAATTTATAATAAATAAAATACTACTTAGAAAAATATAAGAAAATATGTTCTGTGATCCTTGTGACGTTATCTAGCTGATAATATTATGAGACGCCTCTGTTTGATGAATTTTATATGAACTAAAATTCCTCCTTTTAATTCATAAATGCTCAATTTCTGATTTTTGTAGACTGTTTAATATGTCCAAAAATCCTGAAAAATGTTAAGCTTCTTATGCTAAGACCAACTTTCACTAAAATTTTCGCCTATTTGGAGCAATTTCACTTTAGGAAATAATTTAGGCCTATTAAATGACCATGAAATTGGTTAAAAATTAATAACCAAATGGCTTAGTTAATTCACTTATGAACTTGAGTGACTTTTGGCATTCAATGAAGACCATGAATCACTAAAATCCCACTGATCCATGGCAAGGTCATGTCTAAGATAATAGTAGTGCTAGTCTCATGTAGTAATAAAATTAGTTAGTGAATAGAAAAAGGTTAAGACCATGCAGCACCACCTCCTTTCCTGGTCCATGGCTTGACATGAGTTGCTTGATGAACCTTGTGATCACCATGTTGATTAAATAACTAAAAGATGCTTAGCAGTGTATACCTCACTTCTAATCCTTGTTGCAACTGTACCATGAAGGGAAGTTGTACTCAAGAGCATTAATCTTGGCATCCTCACTTAAGTCATCTCATCTTGCATTTCATTCTTAATTTTGTATTAAGCTAATCATGCACTCCCATCTTTGAAAGTTTCTGAGAGCGAAGGAGTCAGTGGTGATCCGGCCCCAGAAGAGGTGAATCCTCAGGAAGGAGTTGGGTTCGATATCTGTGGTCCATCTGAGGAGAGTGACCCAGCTGCCGAAGGCAAGCCCCGGAGCATAAACATGCTTTATCTTGTGTTTGCAAAAGAGTAATTTCACTTAAGTCTTATGTTTATGCATTAGTTGGTTAAGTAATGGTTGAACCCACTTGATGCATTATCTACCTTGATATCCTTTTACACCTCCTTGATAACTTGTAGTCAGGATAAGTTAGAATGCTTAGCCATGCTTAGAATTCAAAGTTCTAGTGGTGTCTTCGTCATTCGAGATGGTTCGCTACTCAGGGTTGCCCTGAGTAGATGATGGAAAAGGGATGGAAATAACTTGAGACCAGACGGACATAGGAATGTCTTTGGTGGAAGCTGACAGGTTACTGGCCACATACTCCAGGAAGCCTGAGTAACTTGGCTATTCTATTTACGCAAATGGATAATTGCGCACTGAGAGTGGAGAGATGGCAGAAGTAGTGTGTACCCACCCTATAGTAAAACTATCTGGGATGGCGTAGTGCGGTGGAGTACTGTACTCCCGGGTGTGGCGTGGATCTGGTTGGGTTTTGGAGGATCCAAGCGAATGGTTGATATACATAAGTCAGGGACTTGCGTATATCGTGTGGTTAGGAACTTCCAGCTGGACTTTTAATCAGTTTGAATCATTGTTGCTTCTCGGTTGTGGAGACTCGTTCTGCTTCCCTACATCGTAGCTTAAATATGAAACATGATACTTGGATAGGGAAATGCTTTGATAACAAGTGTATGACTTAGACTAGGTGCTAATGTAAGACTTATAACTATAAACTTGAGCTAAAACTTGCAAAGTAAGGACATACTTCTAGTAAGCTTTTACGCAAAATTCAGTCTCTGGTTTCTGGCCTAAAAATCCCACTAAGCCAGCATGTCCTTATATCCCTCTCTTGTTGGGTAAGACTTTTGAGTACCTCAAGTACTCAGGGTTTGTTTAACCCTTGTTGCAGGTGAGCCTCATGAGCATACGACGTTCTGTCCTTGCTGCATGACGGTTCTGGAGGAAGAAGGCTAGCAGTAGTGTTGTTCTACTGCATCTTTTGCGTGCACCTTTGGGCAAGGTGGCTCCCTTTTGCTTGTGGTTGTTGAAAGGTTGTAATGCTACTTAACTCTGAAAATGAGAGCTGAACAACGTTTTGTAATAAAGTTTAATATTGTTTTGTAAACTTGTGGTGTAATACTTCCGCTACTCTAATGTAATATATTTGTATAATTATGTAAACTCTGTGTAATACTGTGATGAATGTTGTAACTAAGCGATCCTGCTCGGATGAGCCGAGTCGTCTAAGTCATTTCTCTCCTATGCATGACTAGTCGGAAGTCTGTGCAATGACTAGCCGGTTCTGCTATAACTAGTTTCTTGCCGTTCCTCGTGAAGATTCTAAGTTTCCAATTCAATGACTCAAAGCAATCCAGCAGCCCTTAGGAGCTCCTCGTAGTCGCAGGCCTAGAACGCACAACTGATCTCACAAAAAAAATCGAATATACTTAATCCGTTCCAAATTATAAAATGTTTGACTTTTTTTTTTGACCCAAGTTTGACCACTCTTCTTATTAAAAAAATATATAAAATATTATTTCTTTTGTTGTGGCTTGTTTTTATTAATAGAAGTTTTTCAAGAATAGCTGAAATTTGACTATGTTTGCATAAACTTTTTAAAAAGATGAGTGGTCAAATCTAGAGTTAAAAAAAAAAAAGTCAAACGTCTTATAATTCGAAACAGAATAGTACCACACAGATTCAGGGGAGACAGACACAATACTGCGAGCCTGCATATATAGATGCATGTCCTGATCTCCCATGTTGCTGACTGTCCGCAAGACCGCAAGCAAGATACCTTGACAAGTGAAGATCTCTTGAGTGAAGCTTTCTGTGCGCAGGGAGATGAAACGAAACCACTATATATAAGCAATACTGCTGCTGCTGCCAGAGAAGGAAAACTGTGTACATGTTCACTCACCATGTAGAGAAATGAGCAGGATCCGATCTGATTTGTCATCCAAGTTGTTTCAATGACAGTCTACTTGATGCTTCTCCTGAGTTTGATGCATGCTTCTGCGTGCAGTACGACCCCAGTGGATCTCAAGATCTCTTGAGTTTATTTGATGCTTCTGCGTGCAGGGAGACATGAAAACACCATTAGCGAGTGCCACTAATAAGCAATACTGATGTTGCTTCTACTGCCAGAGCCAGAGGAGAAAAACTATGTACAAGTTTTCTCACCAAGCAGAGGAAGGAGCAGGCTCTGATCTTAGCAAGCAAGGAATTGAACTACAAGGCGAGAGAGTGCCTGCCGGCGTGAACCAGGGGAACTCTCACTCTCAGTCTCAGAGATGCAGTGGAGGCAAGGTGGTGGATCGGAATAGCTGATGAGCAATAATGCACATGGCAAGCGAGACAGTTTAGTTATTCGTAGATCTTACACAAGTTAGGAGATATAAATGTGCAGCTCAGATCACTGTCAGCTGATGTCAATCATGTTCCAGCTCTGCTCATCGGCCGGGGTCGACCGGAAGGCAGTTGGGTGGGCACCGGTCCACTGCTCTGACTGTGTGGCAACACTGAATCAAAACAGGTTGCCAGCAAGGAGGGCAAACTACCGTACTTTTATTAATCAGAGGCTCCAACAGAGACTTTAAATTAATTCTCGCCACACACACTAAGTTAAAAGATAAATTTTAAAAAATTTTAACATTTGGCTTTCAATTTGATAGACTCTAATTATCAATATCAATAATAACCGCAAGATGAAAACAGATTGTTCCGAGGGGTTTGGAAGAGAAACAGACACCTGTGTCCCCAACCCCCACCACCAACCCCACCCCCAACCCCGGCATGCACGGGCGGCTCGGGCGTCAAGAAACTCAGCCATCGCCGCATCAACTCCATCCATCCCTCCCCCTTGCCACTGCCAGAGGGAGCTATTGCCGAGAAGCCTGCGCGACTCCCTAGGACGGCGGCGGCGAGGCTCTTCGCCTAGGCAGGTCACGAGTCCTTTGTGCAGGGAACGTGCTCGGTGGCCAGGCGCTCTTCTTCCCCGTCTCTAGCAAGCTCCGACGGCTGGCAAGGCAGATCCGGCCTCTCTAGGCCCGGATCCATCGTTTTCCCATTGAATCTGCGTGGTGTGGCATCAGCCGTTCCCACCGTCCCTCGTCCCGGCGCAGATGCTTCCTATGCACCTCCCCCCGGTGCGGAGCTCTCGTGTGTTGATTCACCGACGCCAAGCTCTACCGGCGCCATCCGCGGCTTAGATCCTGGCGACCAGCACCTGCTCCACCTCTGCACGGCGTGCCGCGACCCGATGTGGTCACGTCTTCGATCTGGTGGATCTGCTATGTGGTACGGCGTTCTTCTTCTTCATGCACATGTGCATGGGCCCGGGGTGCGCAGTTTGGCCACGAGCATGCCAACGGTGGGGCTGTGTGCCCGTGGGCTTCCCCTTCAATGGATCCAACAGTCGCACGACCGGATTTAGTGGAGCTGCTGTTGTCCGCTCGGCCACGAGGCACAGGCGGTGCCTTGGCAGTGGTGTGTCTTCTACATGTGCGTGCGCGGTGCATGCAGTTTGGCCACATGCATGGCGACGATGGGGTTGTGTGCCCGTGGGCTTCCCCTTCACTGGATCCGACGATCGCACAACCAGATCTAGTGGAGTTGTTGTTGTCCGCTCGGGCACGGGGCACAGGCGCATGTGCAGTGCACGCAGTTTGGCCACTGGTATGCTGGCGGTGGGGCTGTGTGCACGTGGGCTTCTCCTTTGATGGATCCGACGGTCACACGACTGAATCTAGTGGAGATGCTGCTGTCCACTCGGCCATGGGGCACAGGCGGTGCGCTAGCAGCGGTGCGTCTTCTACATATGCATGTGCGGTGCGTGCAGTTTGGCCACAGGCGAGCCGGTAGTGGGACTGCAAGTCTGCGGGTGCCCTCCCCTATGCCTCTTGTCGAGGAGGGCAGAGCATCGTTTCTTCAGAATGTCGCACTACTACACAAAAGATTTTGCAAGGCACTTCAGCGGTTTTAGCACAAAACCGCCTCGGTTAATCAGTTCCAACTGAGGCAATGCTCCGACGCAGCAACCGCTTCGGTTAATACCTTAACCGAGGCGGTTTTTATTAAAAAACTGTCTTGGTTAATCACAATTAACCGAGGCGGTTACTGTAAAGAAACCGCCTCTGTTAACGGATTAACCGAGGCGGTTATTGTTACAAAACCGCCTCTGTTAATATGATTAACCGAGGCGGTTGGTTATGAAAACCGCCTCTGTTAATCCATTAACTGAGGCATTTGTGGTAAAACAAACCGCCTCGGTTAATGTGCTATTAACAGAGGCGGTTTTCTAACAATAACCGCCTCGGTTAACTCTGCTCCATATAACCAGCAGCCTCCTTCTTCTTTTCCGCGGCTTCTCCTCCATTTTTGCGGGTTTTGAGCTCTAAAACCGCAAAAATTGTCTATTTTCTAGGGGGAGAAGTTTTGCCCTTGGAATAGGCGAAGGGGCACCGCAAGAGCTTAATTCTTACCCTCCAACCCTCCTTTTCTTCTCTCTTCCTCTTTTCTCTCCTCTCTTTTCCCTACATCTAGATCTAGATCTAAGTGGAGGAGAAAAAACCATCTCCTAAGGGGGAGTTTTGCCCTTGGATTTGTGAAAGGTGGCACCGCAAGAGGCTGATTCTTAATCTCCAACCCTCCTTTTCCTCTCTTTTTCTCTCTTTTTTCTCTCTTTTCCTCTCTCTTTCTCTCTCTTTCTCTCTCTTTTCTTTAGATTTAGATTTAGATAGATGTATTTTTTGAGCTCCCATCCTTATATATGTTTATGGTACGTGTGTAAGGTCACGGATGGCAAGGGATTGGATGTATAAGGGATCGAGGCTGGATCCATCTTTCCTGAGTAATGTGAAGAGAAAGTTCATTCCTACGGCGACAAAGCATCGTTTAAGTGTGGGTCGGGATCTCATAATTTGTCCGTGCAATAGCTGTAAGAATTTACTGGCACATGGCGAGAGCGGGTGCAATCTCACTTGGTGCGGTTTGGTTTTGTCAAGGATTATAAGGTCTGGAAGTATCATGGTGAAGCAGATCCGAGTGCCGCCACTTGCTCATCTAGAGAAAACAAGTCATCGACGACAATGGCAGATGCGGTGATTGACGGAGGAAATGGAGAACAGCCTGAAATATCAGCAGCCAAAGCATCAGCCGGCGGTGACAATGATGTGCATCGTGATTACATCACGATTGAAGATCTGTTACAGACAGAGGAGGACACTGCAGATGATGATGGTGGTAATCCGGCGGAGGTGTTGGACCCCGAAGATGTGGACCTCTTCGATAGAAT
Source organism: Chrysopogon serrulatus (assembly GCA_015844335.1). Classification (NCBI taxonomy): domain Eukaryota; kingdom Viridiplantae; phylum Streptophyta; class Magnoliopsida; order Poales; family Poaceae; genus Chrysopogon; species Chrysopogon serrulatus. Next base: position 57,417 of record JADLZL010005564.1, on the reverse strand, counting down.
CGCTAACCGCCAAGACCAGGATGACGTCTTGTTTGGGAATCCTAAGTGGCTAGAGAACTTCGGGGAGATGAAGCAAAGCGGCAATAGATCCCCCAGACAATGGTTGTCCGAAGCATTGGACGGCATTACGTTTCAATCTTCAGATGCTGATGCTCAAGGCTCGCCATGGGTGGTCTGACACTAGCTTCAACGACCTATTACGTATCCTCGCTGACACATTCCCGGAGGGTAACAAGGTGCCCACCAATATCTATCGAGCAAAGAAGCTGATCAGGCCAGTGGCGATGAAACTTAAAAAGTTCCATGCCCGTCCAAACCACTGTATTTTATATCGCGGCCAGTATGAGAACCTGCAGAGCTGTCCTCGCTGCGGAGCAAGCCGTTACAAGAGGAATGCTGGTTGTCGGACGGATGCCTCTGACGACGGACCTGCCTCAAGAGGGCCAAAGAAGAAGATGAAGACGACAAAGAAGTAGGCCCCGCCTCCAGAGGACGAGGAAGAAGAGGGTTATATGAGTAGGGAAAGTCCCGCCCTATCCGTGTGGTACTTGCCCGTGATCGATCGTCTACGTGCGCTATTCGGAAACCCGGACGATGCCAAGTTGATGTCTTGGCATGCATCAGCTGAACGCACGAAAGATGATGGCAAGCTTCGACACCCCTCCGATGGCAAGCAATGGAAGCGTTTCAACGCCAAGTTCCTGGAGTTTGGTGACGAGGCCAGGAACGTCAGGTTCACGCTAAGTACCGATGGGATGAATCCGTTCAGTGACCTAAGTAGCTCGCACAGCACCTGGCCAGTCATCCTCACCATCTACAACTTACCTCCGCATCTGTGTCACAAGCGCAGGTACTTATTTGGAATTTGGACCACAGACGGTGTGTGTGAAAGTTGTTTTCTCACCTTGTTACATAATAACAGCCCTCTTACAAATCTCTATCATAACAGGTATCTTCTACTAACCATGCTTATATCCTGACTAAAGCAGCCTGAAATGATATAGATGTGTTCCTAGAGCCATTTATGGAGGACATGCAGTTTCTATGGGAAAAAGGGGTCAAAATGATGGACGTGTTCCTAAAGAAGGATTTCACTTTGAAGGCCATCATATTTGTCACCATCATGGACTACCCTGGTCTTTTTTCACTGTCTGGGCAGATTAAAGGTAAGACCGGTTGCATAGTTTGCATTGATGGTACCTTTTCTATACTTACCTTGCTGCATCCAAGAAGATGGTGTACATGAGGAATGTATGATTCCTCCTCAGAAAACACAGTACCGAGACCTATGATGAATCAAGACTTTGACAACAAGGCCGAACCTCAAACCGACGAAATTTAAAAAGGACAAGGTATGGGCAAAAGGTGTTTGACATGGTCAAGGGCATAAACATCGAGTTCGGAAAGAAGAAGAAGAAAGATGGGAAAGATGGTCCAAAGCCAAGCAGTAAGAAGAGGAAGCGAGATGCAGAGGAGGAGGAAGAAGGAGAGCCTATCCCAACCCCCGTTCCTTTCAAGAAATAGTCTTATTTCTTCAGGTACCTATCATACTTGAAGGAACTAGATACGCCCCATGCCATCGATTGCATGCACCTAGAGAAGAATGTGTTTGAGAGCACGATAGGAATCCTGCTTGACATCAAGAAAAAGACAAAGGATGGTCTCAAATCTCGTCAGGATTTGGTCAACATGGGCATCAGGCCCAAAATTCAACCGACACCGGCTGCGCAGAGTGGGAAAGTCGACCTCCCGGGGGCGAGCTACAACCTGACATTGGATGAGAGGAGGGCTATGTGCCAGTGGCTCAGGACAGTCTAGGTGCCGACCGGTTTTTCTTCCAACATCAAGAGCCTTGTCTCTATGAAAAACCTCACTCTTACCAACTTCAACTCACATGACTGCCACATCATGCTCACGGTGTTCCTTCCAATTGTGATCAGATGTATCGGTCCGGAGTACGTTAAGATGGTAATAACACGCATGTGCTACTTTTTCAACCAAATTACACAGAAGGTCATTAATGAAGCTGAGCTGCCGGGCCTGAAACAATTTATCGCAGAGACTCTTTGCCAGCTCGAGATGTGCTTTCCACCATCTTTCTTTGATATTATGCCACACTTGATGATGCATATGGTTGACCAGATACAGGAACTAGGCCCAGTGTAACTTCATCAGATGTGGACGTACGAGCGGTTCATGTCGACCCTTAATAGATATGTGCATAACTATGCTTATCCAGAGGGCTCTATGATCGAGGCATACACAACAGAGGAGGCCGTTAACTGGTGCACCAAATACATTAGGGATGGAAGGGTGATTGGGTTGCCCGTCCCTTTGCATGAAGGCAGAACCTCGGGAATGGGGTGCACGGGAAGGAAAGTACGCACTAATGTAGATGAAGAGACCCTGCAACAAGCTCATAATACAATTAGTTAGTGGTCATGGAAGACTGGGTTCAGAAGCACGTAGATGAGATCTACCTTTCTAGTGGTGGACGCGGGGAGGCATGGGTACAGAAACAACACAACATCACTTTCACGACGTGGATCAAAGAACAAGGCATATATGGAGAAACTGATGAAGCGAGGCTTGCATCAGGCCCTCGAACCCAAATCACCTCTTGGCAAGGGCACGACATCAATGGTTACAGGTTCCACACGAAAGAGAAGGACAAGAAGAGCGCCTCACAGAACAGTGGCGTTCAATATGAGGGCATCGATGATAAGACAAAGAAGATCATGTCATACTATGGGCGGTCGAAGAAATATGGGAAATTGACTACGGTGGAGACCTGCGGTGCCTATATTTCGGTGCCCGATTAAAAAGCCGACGGCGGTTGTTGTGGATGATTTTGGGCTTACCACGGTGGAGCTCAAAGAATGTGGGGTACAAAGATGACTAATGGGTGGTAGCAAACCGGCGTTCTTGCAGTAGCCTACTTCGCAAAGCCCAAAGAGACCAAGAAGCATGTGGTTGTGTCAGGAAAGCAGAGGATCGTGGAAGCGGATGGAGTACGTAGTCCCTCAAGAACACAACAACTACTCGTAGATGTTCGCTTTTTTACCGATCATCCATCCAAGATCAAGCTCATCGAGACCCGTGTCAACAAGACCAAGATGAAGCCCCGGTGCCGCTCCGATGGTGAGAAGAGGACCGTGGTAGCGTCGGCACCAAAATGAGTTATCATGTCACACACTTATATATGTAATAACTTATGTAATGCCTTTAACATTTATTATGATGGAACATTCATGATGAACATCTATGTAAGCATTATCGGACTATTGTCATCATGTCACACAAAATGAGTTATCATGTCACACATTATCGTACTATTGTCATACTTATATTGGTATGATACTACAACTGTACTACCCTACAACTATACTACCACTACTACTACCCTACAACTATACTACCACTACTACTACCCTACAACTATACTGCCACTACTACAACTATTCTACTATAACTATCCTACTACAAAATGCTCTTCTTACATAATGGATTAATGTTTATGTTAATAATTACCATTAAATTACCATTAAAAAGAGGAAACAAAGCAACTAAATTATAAATAATAAGTCAGATATGAACCGAGGCGGTTTCATAATAATAACCGCCTCGGTTAAACTTTTTACCGAGGCAGTTTTCTAATATTAACCGCCTGGGTAAATATTAACCGAGGCAGTTTTCTAATAATAACCGCCTCGGTTAATATCATCTATATATACCCCGCGGCTGCCCTGATGTTCCTCAGTTCTTTGGGCATTTTCGAAATCACCCCGAAGGGCTGCCGAAATTTCTGGTGCCGCTGCCGCCATCGCCGCCAAGGCCCGAAGTTCTTCTTCGTTGGCTTGGATGTCTTGCTCTTCTTCCTCCGTCGACCTCCTGCTGCCTAGCCCCCGCGCCATCCGTCCCGAGGAGCACCTTTGCCGCTTTGCTCTTCTTCCTCCGCGCCCGGTGCCGTGGTGCCGAGGCCCCCCCCGCCCGTCCATGCCGGGGAGGCGCCTTGCACTTCTTCCTTTGATCCGGCGCCGAGGGCCACAACCACTCGGTCCCCCCATCGCTCTTCCTGCGGGAGCGCCGTGCACGTGGGATCTGGAATCCTAGCCGCCGCCCCGTCCCTCGGCCGCTTTTCTTCTTCCTCTTCTCCGGCGACAAGGGCCACCGCCGCTCGGTCCCCCCCCCCACGCTCTTCCTCTGGGAGTGCCGTGCGCGCGGGATCTGGAACCCTAGCCACCGCCGTCCGTCCTCAGCGCCGCCGCCTACTCTTCTTCCTCTGCTCCGGCGACAAGGGGCATCGCCGCTCGGTCCCCCCACGCTCTTCCTCTGGGAGCGCCGTGCGCTGGGATGCGGAACCCCTAGCCGCCAGCGTCGTCGTCGCCGCCACACGCACTTCTTCCTGCTTCTCCCGGCGCCAAGGCCACTTTGCACTTCTTCCTCGCTCAAACGCCCGGGCCGCCCTAACGAGCGCCGTCCTCTCGGAACCCTAGGCGTCGTCCTCGAGCTCCTATCTTCGGTGAACTGACTTACCCATCTGTGATGCCTGTGATGCTAATTGGAAGATTTACATGCTATCTATGTTCAACTATGCTGCCTATGATGCTATTTTCGAATTACAAGCATATGCCACTGCCTGTGATGCACACAACCTCCAATTTGAGCATTTTTTGTGATATATAATATGAAAACTCAGATGATTCTTTGTTTGTGATGCCTGTGATGCCACTCCTCTTCTTACTACTATACTGTTCTTAGTACACTACTTGTGATGCCTGTGATGCCACTCCTCTTCTTACTACTATACTCTTTCCACTACATGATGATTCTTTGTTTTTTGAGGCCATGTGGATGTGCAATGATAAACTTGTATCTTAGATTGAGACAATGAAATGATGTGCTATGATGAACTTGTATGTTAGGGCTATGATGAACTTGTATTTTAGCGCATTGTCATTTGCCTTTTGTTCTTGATCACCAAGCATCGTTTTTTTTTCCTTACTCGCCGCTAGCTGCTCTTCTACTTTACTGTCTTGTTGGCTGGTTCTTGCTGCTCTGACACTCTTCTTACTACTCGCTGGCTGCTTACTGCTGCACTTGCTTCTAGTTTACTGTCTTTGAGTGGTGCTACTGTCTTTTTGCTTACTGCTGCACCTGTACTCCTTACTACTACTCCCTACTTACTACTCCTACTCCTCTTATATACTACTGATCCCACTAATTTTTTGTGCTGAGTACATTCCCATGGTCAATGATGTATTTTTCTTACTGCTCACTAGCTGCTCTTCTACTTTACTGTCTCGTTGGCTGCTTCTTGCTGGACTGGCACTCTTCTTACTACTCGCTGGCTGCTTACTGCTGAACTTGCTTCTACATTACTGTCTTTGAGTGGTGCAATGATGAAATGATGAAATGATGGCTATTTTACTGCTTACTCGCTGGCTGTTTTACTGCACTTTACTGTCTTCTACTTACTACTACTCCCTACTTACTACTGATGCAATGATGAAATGAGGTTTGAAAATGTAAAAATTTGCTGAGGCAGTGGCATATGCATTGATGTGAATCCTTTTTTGGCTGAGGCAGTGGCTATGATGATCAAATGGCCCCCTACTTGTAATTAAGTTGCTAAACTAGGATGGCTTGTATACCATACAAGCAACCAGTTTAGCCGCAATGTGATGACAATGGGGCCAATCTAAGCCAAATTTACTAATCATTTTGTACTTTTCTTTAAATTTTGTACTTTTCTTCAAATTTTGTATACATACATCAATGTAAATGAAAAATGATGTAATATTTTATTATAAATAATAAGAGAGAGATGTTTTATTTATATAAGTGTGATGTGTCTTGTGTATATGAAGCTGAATAAAAGTGTGATATGCTTCATCTATATGACAATCTCTTCTTAATAGCTTCTAATGGCTGACGAGCCTAAGGATGAAGGACAATGGTGCAAGCCTAGTCCTTATGAGAGTCACGATGAAACGTCATCATCATCAGGTAGCTCTACCGAGTACGAGGAGGAGGTGCCAACACCATTGCTAGAAAAGAAGCGCAAAACGGAGGAAGATGATGACCCAAACTATAATGTAGAAGAAGATCTGGACGACATGCATAGGGCTTCAACAGGAAGTTCTCGCATTGAAGCACGATACCATCCAGAAGATGATACCGAAACTCAAAGGCGCGACGTACGTATAAAACTACTAGCATAGCATCAAGGCGCTCGCATAAGTATATAGCTAATAATGTTTGTTGTGCTCGACAAATACCACAAGTGCCTTTGCATTTGGAGTTCCACGATGAGGGAGAGGAGGGTGGAGAGGGGCATGCATCCGTTCCCACCCCAAGCTCTTCATCCGCACTAGGCAGTGGCAAGAGTACTGGCAAGAAGTCAGATTTGAAGAGGGGCCAACACGGTAGGCACCAAGTGTCGAGCAAGGTGCATGCAATACACCAGATAGGCCTGAATGGAGAGCCCTTGCTACCGAAAAGTGTGATAGGCACATTCAGCAACCAGTGCTCTTGTATAGCTAGGGAGCACGTGCCTATCACCTACTCTGATTGGAGAAAAGTCCCGAAAGAGCTCAAGGATAAAGTGTGGGTAGACGTGAAGAAGCGGTTTGAGTATCCACCGGACCAGTACAACGTAGCTCTATGCAGGAAGCATGCACTGGCGATTGCAGGAAAAGTGCTTCGCAACTTGTGCTCCACACTGAACAACGAGTACGTGAAGATGGGAAGGCACCCTTTGAAGACTACAACTTCATCAAGCGTCACGTCTAGGACGAATTTGTGGAGAATGTGTCTGATGAAGGCTCAAAGGAGAAGAGCAAGAAGTACTCTAAACTCGCAAAGAGGAATACGCTCTACCACCACTTGGGTATGACAGGGTACGCCGCAAAGAGGCCCAAGTGGTGGCAGGAAGAAAGTGAGGCAGCTGCCGCCGGTCTAGATGATCCGTTAGTAGGCCTCGACACTAGGGCACGTGACTACTTCAAAGCCCATCAGCCGAAGAGCTAAAGGAGGGAAGAACCAAGTACAACGAGCCAGAGACCGAGGAGACAGAGAAGACTGTGATCGCGGTACAAAAGGCTAAGGAAGAAGGGTTGTTCGAACCACGCAGGGATCATGATGTCCTGACCGAGGGGCTTGGAAACCCGGAGCACCACGGCCGTGTACGGGGCATGTCCTCGAGGCGTAGCCGAAGACCGTGGAGTCCTCGGCAATCCGACGCCGCCTCGCACCGCACGAGGCAAAGCGTATAAGGAATGGCTCATCCAGCAAGGCCATGATGCGGCTGTGAAGGAAATGATCATGGGGTCGATACAGGAAGCTTTCACAAGCAACGACCCCAAGATGGTGGACCTGCGGTCGCAAATGCTTTGAAAGGCTGGTGTTCAGCTACCACAGCAGATGCAGCCGGGTACCTCACAACACCAAAGGTACCTAGTCGATGGGATCAAAAAACCAACACTGTGCAAGCTCCTAGTGCCCTTTGGCCAGATGGGGAAGACGAAGAAAGAAGTGGGAGAAGGAGAGGTAAAGCCGCCAAACGATGCAGACAGGTACGACGACAAGCCGATCCCACCCGACTACGCCTTAGTGCTCTTGGTGTACACTAAAGATGAATTCGATCAAGACGAAATCGAGTTTCCCACTGAAAGTGGTGCAACAACGCTCAGCCAAGCACTCGGCGACATCGTGCTTTGGAACAAAGCTGATATCGTGCTGAAAAGGGAGACATCATCCTCGCAGCCGTCATCGTCTCCCCCGGCGGCGGCCCAAGTGATGACGACGACGACGATGGTGGCAACGACAAAGATGGCGTCCCAGGCATCAGTCCTCGACGGAGCCCATCTCCCGACAAAGACAACCCGCAAGGAGATGCAGGGGTTGCATCGGGGCACTCTACGCCGCCTCCAAGTCATCCCAATGAATGCCCTTTGGCGCCGATAAAGCCAACAGATGAGGAGGACAATAGAGGTGCATCGGGGCACGACTCGCCGCCTCCAAGCCAACACAAAGAGTGCCCTTCGGCGCCGGTGAGGCCAATAGATGAGGAGGACGACAGGCCCCCAAATATACCCCTCACGAATTGGAGGGCGTATAAAATCGCAAACAGTCTCCCTTTCTCAACGGCATTCGATAGGTATATATGCTAACACACTTTCCGGCTTATCTCAATTATAGAGTATGTGTGTGCTGCGATGGTGCTAACAACCTTTGCACTCGTCGTGATTGCAAGGTCGCCAACGCCACCGCCGATCCGCCACTATCTCCGCATCGCCCGACAACTACGAGCATGGCAAGTTCATGTTGCCCTTGGGCCAGCTAGTCCAGGAGGAGACATGGGAGGTTCGACGGTTCCATCTCTGGTACATACATGCTACCAAGTTAGGAATGAAAGATTTCATTGTGAGGGTCCCCAAGGAGTACTTCCACTTGGAAGAGGATTGCTTTTTCTCTGTGACCTTCCACGACATGCATAGGATGCTGCGGCGCAAGGACCTCGATGTCGTCCAAGTCACCCTTTTTGCATTGTAAGTTGTTATAGCATTGTATCGTTGTACCTATGCCCTCTTTAATCGATACAACAATGCCATGACCAAGACTTGTGCTTGTAGGATGCAATCATATATAAATCAGGAGATTGGGGATAATGTTATCTACCTATCTCCTATGCATATTATCCAGAGGGTCATCATTGGCTACGATATACCGGGATTCAGATCCGCAGCTTGGTGAACTTGACCCCCATGCAAATGGATAGAAACCAGGGCATGCCTACGAAGTGAGATAAGGTACGAAAGGGACAAGACATCCTCCAAGCCATGAAGAAGGTCGAGGAACATGGGTGTATCCTTGCCGCCCATCAGTTCGGGTACATCAAAACAATTCTTCCAATACGTATACCACCCATAGGATTCACCACCTCTTACATTTCAAGAGTTGAGATCCAAATTGTTTCGATGTCAGAGCTTGGGCGCCATGGGGCACCGGATTGTATTTATGATCTTCCCTTAAGATGGAAAGGTCATTGTATTCGACTCCTTAAGGAAAACGGACAAAAAACGCGTACAAAGGATTTTGAATTCTATGTTCGATAGTAAGTGACGACATCACATTGATTTACACGCATAAATCATATCAAATTTGTTGTTGACATGAGTGGGTTTCATACAGTGCTTACAGAAAGTACCTTGAAGACCCCAACTGCTTGGATCGAAGGTCCGAGAAAAACAAGTTGAAGTACAAACACGTACTCAAAGTGAGGCGACAATTCTCGGTAACTATATATATCAGGAATCTCATATGTGCTAGTACATCGTTCATCATGCTCTCCATATGGCCTAACTATTTCGTATTGCGAATATAACATTCATGCAGTGCTCTAAACAACCCCAAGGATCGCTTCTATGTGGATACTATGCTTGTGAGTACCTTAGGGCGTGCGGGAAGTACAAAGGACAGCTACCGACAGCTCAAGAAATCAAAAGGATGGTGGAGGAGGAGCAGGATCGACAAAATGATCATCGGTCAAACAATATCTGACATTTGCAAGTTTGTAGCTGATCAATGTTGTCATGTCGATGGCAAGTTCTTCTACGAAGAGAGCGAGCTAGCGATGGAGGACAAGTACGAGAAGCTACGCAAATGGAGAACAATGCTAGACATGAGGGATTATCTTGCTGCCGGACATCTTCGACTAGTTGATCGACCTTAGCTTGTGATAAACTTCTCACGCCGCTTATGTGTACGTGTTTGACTTAAATCTCTGTGTATGCATGTAATTTAAACTTCATGGTGGAACTTCAAATGATGTTTGACATCAGATCTCTTCTAATACATGTTCAGCCTTTTAAACGCTTATTCTATGTGTTCCATCTAATCTGTATTTGCTATATTTGATACTCTTGCTTGTATTTTAAAATATTAAATGATTAATATATATTACCTAAAAATATTTTTTTTTTTTTTTGGAAAATAATAACAGAGGCGGTTAGGTTATAATAACCGCCTCCATTAATGACCCGACAAAGGCGGTTTAGTTAAAATAATCGCCTCGGTTAATTCATTAACCGAGGCGGTTTTAACCGCGCCTCGGTTAAGGCCACGATTAACTGTGACCTTATGTTCGAGGCGGTTAGGAAAACCGTCTCGGTTAACCAAAAAAACCGCCTCGGTTAAGTTTTCTGTAGTAGTGTCGGTGTCGCCCACACTTATGCTCGCGATGGCGGTGTCGGGGCTTTAGTAGCAGGAGCACTTGTGAGGGTTATGGGTGAAAGCTCAGCCCAGGCCAGATCTAGGCTGGGCTAGTGACGACGATTTTCTTTCTGAAGGCATTGCTGAAGAATCTCTCACTGCCTCCTCTCTTTGATTAGCCAAATCAATGCAGTTCCCGTGGCACAAGACTAAGGGCCAGCATCATTCACCTCCTTGGAGGCATCGTCGAAGAACCCCCTGCGCCATCGTTTTCTTCTTGGTTTCTCCTTGTAGTGATGTATTTGTGGTAGTGCCACCTTTGGCCCTTTTGTTGGGGCGTGTTGTTGTTGTTGTTGTTGTTGTTGTTGTTGTTGTTTCATATCCGTGGATATGCCACACCCTCGCCTCTATTCTAGGGCTGATGTATTTGTTTTAGTCCAGCTTTACAAAATTAACCGGACAAAAGGGTTTTGCCTCCTTTTGCCCCCTAAAAATGAGGTTGTTGATGATATATCAATATAGCCAAAGGATGCTAGTCCAGTTGGTCTAGACACTCTGGCACTAGCCCTCAGTTCCTAAGTTCGAACCACGGGTGGGGCGGATTTCAGCCTGAGGGTCAAAAAAAACCCCTCGCTTGCCCCATGTGCTAAAGCACTAGTGTAAACTGACCTAGCGTCCTAGGGACCCTGTGTGGCCCAGGTTCCCATGGGTGGCAGGTCCTAGTGTCAGGACGGGGCGGAGGTTCGGGGGTTTTCTCGGTCAGGACCGAGAGGTCTTCTTCTTACCGGAAAAAAACTGTGTGCACGCCTTGTGTGCCACGCGGTCCGGAGAAAACCGTGGGGGCGGTCTTTCCCCCCACCGGTCGAGTTTTTATGATATACCAATATATATTCAGGTGGGGGTTCAATCCTCCATGACCCTTAAAAACCCACCAGATCTATTTTGATATTTAAAAAATTATCCGCTGCTGCCATTACAAAATACACAGTTATACTAACCCCATAATCTTTATGGGGGGCCTCACTCTACCCCCAAGCCTTTGCTGTAGGACAGTAGGGTGGAGGCCGAGGGTGTCCCACAGGGAGAAAGAAAATGGATAGCGAGCAAAATCGAAGGTATCGCAAGTGGACGACAATAAATTCATGAGTAAATGACCATTAATCCATCATCGACTGTAGTACCCCCGGTACTTATAGGCCATACATGGGGCACGTCAAAATTACAACTACCCCAAAACCGCTGAGGGAAACTTTACACTCACTAAGGGGCCATACATACATTTGACAACCCCTTTCTCAACTACCTTCTCAACGCTGTCAAGGCATCTGTATGGAGGGATCACTCCCCGACGTATTCAAGCAGTCATGTCAATGGGCTAGCTCCAAGGACCCTCCTTCGTCGATCAGGTGCGCGGATTGCCTCAAGACCTTGCAAAACAGAAAGCTGAGGAGACTTCATCGGTCGGCTAGGCAAAGGTGTCCTCATGAGCGCGTTTGCCTGTGTAGTATTGGCGGCGAAGGTTGCTGCAAGGGTCCGATAGGGTCACGAGGGTTCTTATCAGTGAGGCGGGCCTATGCTCAGCAGTGCTACGGAAGCGGAAAGCAGGTGAGGGTCCCGTCTTGGGCGAGCTAGGGGCAGGGTGGCATGTTGAGGGTGTTCCACCAATAGTAGCCCCTCGGGGCATTGTGCTAGTTTGGTGGGATGAAGCAGCAAAATCTAAGGTTAAGCAAAGCTTGAGCCCAAGGGTCTTCAACCCAAGCGACACCCCGACTGTCATCGGCCACTAGCGCTGGACCCAAGGTGTTGTTTTTGGGCACGACTTTTTGGATGTTGGTTACAGTTTCTCTAGGGGATCAGTGTGAATGGGTGGATAGAGACACGTTTTCACGTGCTTTGTGGGTTGTTTCCATGTTTTCGAGCATGTGCGGCAGGCGCGTGGGCACGCTCTGTGAGGTGGATGCCTATAAATACGACCCACTTCCCGAGCGCGCGTGCGCCAGCAACGATTTCAACGCACACTGTTTCTCTTCTCTTCCTCAGCCCCCACTATTCATCTTCCCCAGTGAGCCCCTCCTTCCCACCCGCCCACCTCCACCACTGCCCATATTGCCGGCGATGTCGTGGACAACATTCCCACCTGCTGCCCAGCCCCATCGGACGAGCCCGCCCACACAAACTTCACCGGAGCTCACCCCCACCGCCTACCCTGCCCATCGGGTTGTCCTACCCCCTGCCCGGCGGCGGCGGCACCCCGCTTCGCTCACCGCCGGCCAACCCGTAACCACCGTTGGGCAGCGGCGGGCGGCCAACAATCTATGGCCGGGGGGACAGCTCAAAGTCTCACCGGCCGCCAACCCTAACCCTAACGCCCACCTCTCGCCACTGCCGCCACTGCCTCGTCCACCGCCCTTGCCGCAGCGACCTCACCGCTGTCACTCTGCCCACACCCCCCGCCCCGCCCCCTTCTTCCCCACTAACGGCGCCGCGTGAGCCGCTAACCTTACGGGCACACGCGCGCCCGATAACGATTTGGCTATAAATAAATAGGAGTTGGTGAGGGTGTTGGTTACCTGGCTCATTTGCTCTTGCAATCTGTTGTTGTTCTCTTTTCGGAGGCGAAGGAAGTGGGGGGCTTGTGCGTCGTGCTAGGTGTGGGTGGTGGTTTATAGAGGGTGTTTGTGTGCCGAGGTCGTTGCGTCTGCGAAGGTATCTCCATTTATGATTGGTTTGCGAGGGTATGCCCCTGGTCTCTCGTTGATGGCTAATTTCGTTGCCGTGGTTTGTGTCATTTTTGGTCAAGTTCTGATGGCTCGAGTCAAGATCATGGCGCGCCTTCTTGATGGTGGCAGCGCGCAGACCAGCGCAGATGTTCAGTCCTTCGAGTTCGTGGTCAGCTTGGTTACAAAGGAGCACCATGATACCTTCGTTAGATTGAGGTTGGATCGTCAGGAGGAACTCTCGAGGCTGCCTGAGGGGCAGAGAGTGCCGAAGCAGCACGACGACGAGGTGGTCGTCTTCAAAGAATTCTTCTATGCAGGGCTACGGTTCTCGGTCAGTCCGTTCGTAATAGAGGCAGTGCTGAAGAGGTTTTAAGGTCAAGTTCCACCAGCTGATGCCGGCGTGCTCCACGAAGCGATCGGTTCCGTGTGGGCTTGCATGTCCTAAGGGGTTACTCTCGATATCGACGTGTTTCTGCGTCTACATTGCTCGTAAAAAATGATGCATGTGTAATTGGCCACACACTTACTCCTGGTAATATTTCATATCTGAACCTAAACTTTTCCGAATTAAAATTTCGCATGACATGTTTTTAAACAGAACAAGGCTTTAAAAATAAAAAAAAATTCAAATTTCCAAAAGTAAATAGATTTGAATTCTAACTCTCACTTGAATTTAAGCTAAAGTTGTTTACATATTTTTCTAGAAACCCACTTCCAAATGTTTTTAATAAAATCCACCGTGCAAGTTAGGAGATGTGCCGCTCAGGTCAGCCGGTGTCAGCAAATACGTCAACTAGGTCAGGTGAGCTAGTAGACATACGGCATGCTTGGATGTGTGACCAGTTTTGCCTAGCCTTGCCCAGTAAGGAGAGCCATTTTCGCTCTCCCAGCCCAGCAAGGTGAAACTTTCTTGCACGGAAATAACAGGGTAAGGAAACCTTTCTCGCTGAGCGAGCCGAGGCAAGGTCCTTCCGGAGAAGGAAACAGCCCTACAAACGTGTTAGGATTATTGCTTAGCCATGGCCTGATGTTGTCAATCATGTTCATCGCCCGAGTTTCTCCAAATCACTCCTTTTTGTTTTGATTTATTGGGGATACCATTGAGCTGAACATTTTAGTTTGATTCCTATGCTTAACACAGTATGTGCTAAGACCACATGGGAACATATGCAGTTTTGCCCTTCCACTGAATTCCCAAAGAGTACACTCAGTTCCGTCTTTTGGCTTGTATTGGCATGGGGACATATGTAATTTTGTGCTTGCCAAAATCTCCGCCTTTTGGCTTGTGTTTGGAGTACTCCAATGTATTCCCACGAGTATAAAGGACGAAACTACGTACTCCTATCTACAAGACTACAAGTACATCTATATGCATGCTTAATTAGACACACTCACCGACAAGAGAAGCGAGCAGGATCGAATCTGAGTGTACAGCAGGATCGAAGCTGATTTGCCCAAATTGTTTCCAGAACACACGACCGGCCGTCCGTCCTAACTCCGATCCAGCACTAACACACGAAGAGCGACGAGAGCCGAGAGGAAGCTGGCGCCGACACGCCCCCGGGGATGACTCGAGCTTAATTACGGTGGAGGCGAGAGCGCGCGAGGTGGCCGACGAGAGCTATGAGCAATTTAGCATCGCACAGCATGCAGATGCGAAGAAGCAAGCAGGCACATTATATTACTAGTACCAAGGCGCGCACCCGCGCGCCGCTGGGTAATTGTTGATAGGTTGTGTTGATAAAATGTTACATCATCATGTATAATAATGGTACATGAGTCGTAGTGGTAATTATACATACGAGGTAATAGAGAATTTATAGATTCCATAGATTGGTAAAGTTGGATGGGTTAGATAGACTTAATTACTATATACACAAAGGTTGACATGGCCACGTCTATGACACATATATATACATACGGTTTAGTATATGGTTTGAGTCACAAATGTCTAGGACATAATATCATCTAAAAAGTCTAGACGATGCGATGGAGCAAGAGCATTTCAGAAGATGTTGCAAAATCTGTTTTTGTAATAGGCAGGCAGAATCATGCAAACTCAACATCAAAGTAGAGACTTGGATGGAGTCGAAGAACAAAAGCAGCCTGCAACAGATTCAAAAAATTATTTATGTCTTGCAGAGCAGAAGTAACAAAGAATATGTTGTAGGTAGTATATGCACATTTTTTTTAAGAAAGGATTTTAGATATGTTTGGTTAATGTGGTATCAAGAGTGGTTGAAGCATATTAATATGACTCTGGTCTTAGTTTTAGCTACCTGCTATTTATCATGCTTTGGACAGGTTGTACAGCATCAAGAACTTGGTCCTGTTTTTTTCTTCTGGTTATCTTGATCATCTTCTCCTGGGTGTTTCCTGTACATTATGTTTTGTTCTAATGTTTTCATATCTCCCTGATTTGTGCTGATGAATATCTAAAGTTTATATGGGTGTTATTACCTTTTGTGGTGAACAGGAGGGGTGGTAGATTTGGTGGAGGCACTGGGCTGGTTGTCATCAAAGGGGTCAATGTGAGACTATAGTGTGAGAAGTCAAATCATAAGTATAATGTTCTATGACATGTAAATGTAATGGATCTAGGTTTGCTTGCCTGTTCAGCGGTATGCTCTGCAGGGAAAAGTGTTCGCTGGACACCATCTTTTCTGGACTTGTTTCTGCACATGTGAAGTATACTCTATGAAGTCTATTGACCGGTGCATTTGCATGATTAATAGTAGTGTTTTATTATGAGGAATTAAAGTAGTTGTAACTTACGTAGATATTTCCTTGTGGGCCAACAGTTGCCCGTGTTGAGTTGATGGAGGAGGTGTCTGTGAAATAAATACCATTTGATGATTTTCTATGAACTAACTCAGTCTATATTGTACGAAGTATATGTAAATTGAATGTGTGTGGTCGCCAAACCTGATCACTGTGAGTAGTTGTTGAAGTATCCAAAGCACCTGCTATGTTCAGTGACTTTGATGGAGGAGCAGGAAGTGGAAGTGGGCTTGCTGGTGCAGGAAGTCTGCTGAGGGGTGAGTCGCGACGATCAGATCGATCAACAATAGCATCAATCCGATACTTGTCAGGCATTTCTCCACTAAATTTTTCATCAGCTGGGTAAACAGCGAAGATAAATTTTTTTGAGACAAGGGCCATGAGCTCTTGGGGGAAACCAGATAATGCCTTTGCTGGATTCTTTAGTTCAGCACATTCTTTGTGTAAAAGCTTGGTTGATATATCATCGAAGGCAAATAAAGTTGCCTGAGCGGTTTCATCCTCCACGACAAAAGTTAGTCTATATCTGTGAGCAACATATGTATAGTTATTTGGACAGTATGTATTTTGTGTTTAGATTATATGGGTAATAGGGATTAGGGAGCACCTTGGTATAGTGCGGCTTGACTTGCACTTTGGACATATGTATCCTCCATCAGGCTGCAGATCCGGACTTTTCTTACAATAAAAACACGATGTGTACCACCAATTATCATTTTGTGGTACATGTATCACAGTGACAGTGCATTTAGAACCTTGAGGCTGTGGAACATATTTGGAAAATACATGTCATATAAATTGATGTAAATGGATATGGAATAGTTGATGGTGATTTCTGTACTATAGAATTAGAATGTTTAATATATTATGCGTGCTTACTGGGAAGTCATAGGGATCCATATCATTCAAGTCTGCAAGGCTTCTATTTAGTAGCGGTGTTGGAGGAGGTTGTTGCTGTGGTGGAGCTTCTGAGTCTTGCTCTATATATACATTCTGGTTCTTGAACCTGTGGTGATAGGTAATTGCACTATTTATTATTGTATTATTGAAATATTAATATTGAATAGACTTGACAAACTATCAGGTGAAAGAGAGAAGTATATTGTACCTTGTAAAAAAGGGTTGTGCTTCAGTAATATTTGGGTTTAGGAACCATCTGCATGCGTATCCTGCAGAAACTTGCAACTTTTCTTCGAACATGTTTTTTGGCAAACAACCCAGGAAGAGAGCAACAATGACTTGAGGGGACTGTTTATCGTACAGGTGGTCGATAGTAAAGTTGGTAGCATCGTCTCCCCATAAGGTTACAACAAGCTCTGTGTCACTTTTAAAGGTATTATGGAGTTTAGTACATGAAAATGCTAGGTGCAAAAGGAAAAGAGAGGTGGGTGGTGTGGGTGGAGGGGAGGGGAGGAAGGAAAACAGGAACATGTATTGTAGGAATTATGATGCTATGGTAGAAGAAACATACGTCATGTCTTTGATAATGACTTCTCTTAGAATTCTGACTTTGTCTTTTCCACGTGGGACAATGGTTTGAGGCTTCTTGACCTTGGTTATATAACCAATGACATCTGCATGCAAAAATAGATGCACTGTCAGAGATGAGACAGTAACTACAACTGATAAGTTTAGGAATTACCTAAATATTTCTGTGTTGAGGAGCCCAATGGCTTAATTTCTTCAAAAGGCATAATTTTGTAAATAAGGTCTGGTATTGCAGCTGGTGGGTTATTTAAAACAGATATAGCAGTGTATTTGCCCAACTGGATCATCAGTTTTGCATCAAAAGGCATGTATGTCAGCCTTGCACTTTTTACTTGGAACTTGCTGATTTCATAGACTTTGTCAAGGTCCAAAAGAGTGTCTATAGCTTTTACCTCTGTTGCAGGTGCCTCTGCATACATGGCTGTGCCCTGCACAAAAAGAATTAAAATTGCAAGTATGAAAAAGAGAGTATATCCCATGCTGTTAATTAATGTAATACACAATGAAATTGATTAAGTAAGAGGGGAGAAAAAAAGGACATGTAGATAAATTAAGATGTGTCCAATCAAATAGTTCATACCTGTGCATCTGCAAGAACAAGACCAATGAAGATTGGTTTTTCAGTGTCATAGATTCCAAAATATTTCCACTTCCGTACAACACGGACACATATCTTCGAGCTGTAATTGCCCTTATTTAATTCAGATAGTTGGATATAGTTCATGGGTTACACCTGCATTGTTGTATGAGGGGAAAAATATATATTAGATTATCTTTATTTACATTATTTCAGAGAAGCAATTCAGAATTTAACATGCAATGAAATAGATGTATAACCTTTTTTTTAATTTTGTAAATCTGTTCCGTGGGGCTTGCCCCATTTGCAAAAGCACCAGCACATATATAGATCTATATATGCATCATTATGAATATATCTATAATATACATAATGGATTGAGTTTTTATAAAACTGATCAAGATGGTAGAGAAGCCAATACTTCTCTATACACGACATTTCTAGTTTCATCAGTGCAATTGCCATTTTCATCCTCGATAAGTATCTTCAGCCCTTTCATTGATGTAACTCTTGAAATAGCGACATATAGTTGGCCATGACTGAATACAGGTTTTTTGAGATATACACCAACATAGGCTAGTGTTTGACCCTGGCTTTTATTGATGGTCATAGCATAGCATACTTTTATTGGGTATTGACGCCTTTGCAAGATAAATGGCCATTTTGTGCTTTTAAGAGTCAGAGAGATACGGGGAATAAGAACTGCTTGCCCAGCATGTGTTCCAGTCATTATTTGCGCTTCAATAATCATGTGACCTAAAGCGGTGATTATCAATCGTGTCCCATTACATAATCCTTCGGACTGATTCAAATTGCGGAGCAACATTATTGGTACACCTTTTTTCAGAAGCAATCGATGCTGAGGAAAGTTGTTACCATTGAGAGTATTAAGAAATTCAACAGGATAAAGGACATCATATGTTTCATGATTGGTTGAGGTCTTTGCTATGCTGTCAGAGCTAAGGTATTCATGCTCATGACCTGGTATAAGAGAAACTATATGTTCGTTGACTGTGTCTGTGCTATCATTTGTTGGAGTTAAAATGGCCCGTTCACCAAGATATCCTGGATCAGTATATTTTGATGATAAATCTGGATAGGTAGATTGAACTATGCATGCTATTTTATCCTCTTTTGTTGTCAGAATGAATTCTGTGGGTATCTTTATCCATGATGGTTCACTCTCTCCTTCCTTTGAGGTAGCTGGGACTTTTCCTTCACCCACATCTAACACCCATTTACTGAATAATGCCAACTCAGTTTTATCTTGTAAACTACAGGAAAATGAGGATAGTCTCATGTTCTGTGTTAGGCTGAGTATTGTTATATGGGACCATAATTTTGAATTGACTATAGCAGAGTTAACAATCTGCGCCCGGGTGCCACCTTCAATTACTGGTAAAATCTGTCGTAGGTCGCCACCAAGCACAACCACTTTGCCTCCAAAGGGTATTGCAGCGGCCTCTTCCGCATAAGTGGATTGTATATCTCTCAAGGATCTGTCTACAGCCTCTACAGCTCTTCTATCAGCCATGACAGCTTCGTCCCATATGATAAGAGAGGTTGATTCTATGAGTTCAGCAAGCATGGTTCCACGTTTTATGTCACATATGGATGCATCATCAAGGTCACATGGTATCTTGAAGCGCGAATGTGCTGTACGGCCACCTGGTAGTAGTAAGGCTGCAACTCCAGAAGATGCAACTGTAAGGACTATCTTATTTTGTGATCGAAGATGGTTAACAATGCAGTTCCATAGGTATGTTTTCCCTGTGCCTCCATATCCTGAAACAAAGAAGAACCCTGGTTGATTGTGCATGACTTTATCAACTATGCAGTTGAAGGCTTGTAACTGTTCTGTGTTGAGTAGCTCATCTGCCGGTGCAACAGTAAGAGGATCTATACAATGATAGGATAACTCTTCGTCGATGAAGCGATTGGTGCCAGAAGAGTGGATTGCACCAGTATGTATAGGAAGATTGAACTGGCGAATATTTGAACCATTCTGTAAGAAAAGTGAAGCTAATTCTTGGATCAAGTAATTTCGAACATCTTGATCAGGCATTTGATAATTTGGGTCATGTATCATATCCCTGTATTGATATTGAATATCATCAGAGAGAAGCCTCCAGACTTTTTCAAAAAATGTATATTCATCACCAACATCACAGAACAAAAGCATAGTAACAAAGAGGCGGCGGAGCTGCGACGAAGTAGCCCAAGCAGCTGCTTCATCAAAAGCATCATGCCACTCGTGATCATCACCGAGCAAACCATAAGATCTGCAGGCTTCTTTGAAATTTGGATGTTGAATGCCATTATGAAACTTAAGATCATCAAAGCTTGTAGCACCTTTGGCAACTAACAGGAGCATTCTCAAATAATATCTCTCGCCAGCAGTAGGGTGTACATAATGCAACCGCCCTATTTTGCCATGCATCTGGCGTCTTTTAGTCCATGTTCTTGCTTTGGATTCCCATTTCCATTTGGATGGGAAATCAGCATATGTCAACTGTCTAGCTTCAGGAGATAACTGGTTAGCGGTAAACCATTCAGTTAGCATTGTCTTCTTAAGGAATTCTTGAGAAAGGAGCTTATCCATCCTAGCTTTTGCACTGAACGTGACAAAATTTTCATTTGGTAGGTGTACTGGCATTCTTTCTACTGAAGGATAATGCCTATGAATATCAAACCCAAAGACCCTCCAGCATGCATCTTGCTCACAGATATAGCGACAATCCAAATATTCCTTGATTTCATTCCTGGTACCTGTTTCTACATCATAGGGGGTTTGCCTACCACTCCGAACTCTTTCTAGATAGGCTTTACTGCAGTCAGCACCTTTTGTGACATATTTAAAGAGATATTTCACAAATATTGTCTTATTGCACCATTCCACATTTATGTGTGCTTGATATTTCTTTAGCAAGGTCAAATTATGTGGCACAACCCATCTATTGTCTAAACGTATACCAGATTTTTGTATATAAAGGTTGTCTTGTCTTCGTCTATATACTGCAAATCCATCAGGACCAACCAATGTTTCTTCATGAAATGTCTTAGGATAATATTTAGAACATTTCCCATCTTTCATGCATGGACACGTGGGATTGTGTCTTCCACAGGGACCATGCATCATATGTTCAGCCACAAGAGCATAACCGAGTGGGTCTTGTTGTGGACTTGGGATCTCAGCACTCACAAAAGAATCAATCATCATGGGTGTTGGTTCTGATGTATCTGTCGAAGTCCACATGATAATATGTGCGTGTGGGAGACCACGCTTCTGGAATTCAACAGTGTGTAAGGCTGTAGTGTGAAAACATCGACAACCAAACGTATTAGATGACTAATTTCAACATGTATATGGAGTGTACATGTATAACAGATTTTGGTCATAGACAGTACCTGCATTGCATGGTCCAAAAATTTTCCCACCTCTGATTTCATCGAGCATTTCTTCAAGTTTAATATTGAAAACTCTAACGATAATGTCGGCTCTATCAGTCGATTTTTGCCCAGCCTCTAACATTCCTTCAGCAATCTCTGGCCATTTTGGGTTGCAAGTAAAAGTGATGAAAAAATCAGGAGGTCCATATTTCCTACAAATAGCAATTGCATCATGATAATTCTGGTACATATAACGGCGACCACCAGTGTAAGAAGCTGGCAGAATTGTCAGCTTGCCCATCTCTTTACCATGTAGGCAACCACGATCAAGCGCATCTGAAATACCCTGTACACTTTCCATCCTGATATCTCCTTGATTGTTCATTATGTATGATAATCTATTTTCATCAATGCATGCCCGGGCATCAACCTTGGCTTGACTGGATAAAGCACCGTAGCATAAATATGGATTAGGTTGATTCTTTCTATAATGGAACATGTAGCAAAAATAATCCTGCATAGTGACCTTGGTGTATCCAGTTTGTTCTGTGGATGATAAACCCTGATATAAAACTCCAGTCTGGAAGCCTCTCTCACCAAAAGGGAACAATAGAGGATACTGTAATGCCATAAATGCTGGATGGAGAGCTGATATTTGCTTTAGTTCACCAGATCTTGATTCTATTATAATGTCACGTTCAAAAGACTCAAGATTGAAGTCACCAACAACCAACATTGCTAGTTCTTCTGTTGCTGGGAGGCTATACTGAGGAGGGTCTCCATCCCTAGGACCAACTATTCGGATAACAAAATCCTCATGAGGATGCTCATACAATCTATCTCTAGCAATTCTGAATTGTTTAACAAATGGATTATGATGGTCCAGCATTTCTTGGAGAGATTGGACTATTTGTGGATCTAAATTTTCTTGGGCACCATCATTGGGATGTAGTGCATGAAGTCTATTCTGGACTTCGTTTGAAGTGTCATAGATATACAACTGAATAAATTTGGGAGGAGCACCGTCAGGTGGAAGCAACGAACCAATGCGATGATGAATTTGGCCATAGATTTTGAAAACAGGAGGACCATGTCCATCATTCATAGCTCGATCAATGTTAGCCCCCATAGAAGTAAAAGCAAATAGACAATTATATTGACGAATATTTTTCATGAACTTGTTTGAAACAGCTCCACCGTTGAACTTTGCAAGCGAAGAAAGAGGCTCTGGCCGAGGCATAAAAGGTGGAATGGTAACTCTACCACCACGGCAGCAATTGTTGTATATAACTGTCCTTGATCTCTGTCGGGAAGCCTGTTTGACTCTTTCAGCATGCCAGAACACAGCATGGCAGTGAGGACACTCAAAATCTGGTGAGCCATGATAAGATTTCTCCGGATACGAGACTGGTAGGAATGGAACTATATGAGAACACCGGTTTGATACAATAGACGAAATAGTTATATGTGTACGATTGGATGGATCTAGCAGAAAGGAACCTAAGAACAGAACAATGCTACCTAACTACAGGATATACCTCTGAGCGCTTCTACAAATGTTTCTGTAAACTGGCCGCACCGGACATCCGCAACAGCAAGAGCAGCTCTCCCTGTTAATTGTATTTGGCAATGGAACAATTTTGGAAAGAGAGAAATTGATCATGGACACAGTAAAAAATCATGGATTGTTTGGAAGATCCATATTTGCTTTTGATCTATGCTGCGGTATTGTCTATCTTTACCTCTATGGGCCAGGCGTTTCTGGTCTAAATATTTCTTTCTTCTCTTTCTTGATGATGCAGGGTCTGAGCAAACCGGTACATAGAACGCAGTTGAATCTGGGGACATGGGCTAAACATGATAAGAACCACAGGTCCTAAAATATATAGAGGTCAGGCCTGAGGTAACACAGGCATGGAAACCTACAGCTCCTTCTGCGGTGTGAACTGGAAGGGCCTGTAGCGCCCGTGTCCACATAAGCCGCTAGCGAAGCTGCAAATACACACATATATATACATACATATATATATATGCAAGCATGTAACACTCATCAAACATTAATATGAGTTTAGGAATAGTAATAAGAGACAGTGCAATAGCTACGTACATGAACCATCATCTTCTAAATCCGAAGACGTCTCCATTTATTAAAAGCAATGCATGACTGTATATGCTAAATACATACTAAGAAAAATTAACAAATAAACAACAGTTGGGAAAGAAAAAGTCGACAAATAAAGCATATGGCCTGGAAAACCCAAGAGGGAGGTACAATTCTTTACAATTCTTTGAGAAAGCAGGGAACCAAAATAAATATAATGGACTCAGGGGACCCTAAATTTTAAAATAAATAGGAACTTTAAAAAAGGCACACACGCAGATGTCCGCATAAATCTGGTAAGGAATAAATGATTTGGCACGGACAAGAAAGACAAACAATTATAATAGGAATCTAAAAACAAAGGGTGAAACAGATGTTTGCATAGCGAAATTCTAAGGCAAATGAATGCACTGTAAATCATAGAGCAATTGGTTAGCAAGACCAATGATGGATGCAATATCAGTTTGTGAACCCTGTGACATTGATAAGACAGCACGTGCTAGATGTGCTCCTCTGTTTGCAACAGGGAAAAGTCTTTGTGCAATATGACTATAAAAAATTGAGGTCTGATAGTTATAATCTTCTATGATAAAATTATAAATGCTTTGTAGATATGCCAAAGCTCTATAGGCAGCCTCTTCATAAGCTACAACAGGATCACCACTGTAATTGGACCAGAAAAAAACCTGTCGTTGTCGCATAGAAAATCCAGGCATTTCAAGCTCTATTCCGAAAAGATGTGTGCCACTATCTAGGATCTCATGCACAGTACCGACATACGGAAGATGACAGCGGCATGCAACATCTCGAAGCATAGACATGAAAGACACGTGAATGGCAAACATTTTAATAGGCAGGTTATTTTCTGTGTGAGCAAAGCAAGTGACAAACAGGCTGCAACACACACACACAAAAAAAAAAAAAAAAAAGAAAGAAAGAACGAAGGTGCAATACAGCAATAAGAAATTAGGCAAATATGTGAGATAATGGCCCTGCTCCTTCTCTTTTGCAGCTGTTGTGAATGGCTGTCATGGATCCTTGCCTTGTCCTGCCTTCTTTCCTGCCTTGTTTTCCTTTTTTTTTTTTTTTTTGGAAAATGGACAGTAAAAAGGGAGATTTTTTTTTTTTAATGCCAGGAGAAGACACTAATTAGCACGATTTTGTCCTAGATCCCAACATCCCCTGTCCCCATTTTAGAAATGGATGGTGTGCAAAACCGGCACGGGAATCTGCCGGTACTCTTTTTTTTTTTTGGAAGATTTTAGAAAACCACCATTTCACATGAGTCAACAGCCTCATATAGGGCAAATAAATACAAGGAAAGAGTAATGGGCATACCTGGGGTGACGAGGAGGGCTCCAAAACCGACTATAAACACCGAACCAGCAGACACGAGTGCCTAGGACGCAAGGCAGCAGAACGTCCACAGATCACCGGAAGGAACAAACATTTAGTCGAATGGCCTAGAAACCACCAAATAATAAATATCAGCACGATTGGGTATCAAGGAGCATGGAAATATGGGAAAAATTAGTCCATAGAAGAAGCAACCTTTAGATCTGGAGGACTCCCGGCAGCAACAGGGCAACGACGCCTGGAGAACACGGCGGCAGCCAAGTGAAGGAAGCTGCGGCGGGCCGAGGCTGCGGCGGTCCGAGGCTGCGGCGGAGGACAGGAGCGAGCGGGCAGAAGGCGAAAACCAGGCAATGCAGGGGAGGAGGCACGGACGGGAAGGACGGCGGGAGGGAGCAAGAGGAAGCTAGGCGGGGAACAAGTACGGAGAAAGCGGAGGGGGCCGAGAGAAAAAGAGTAGGCGGAAGAGACGAGGGCGACGCATTGCGAAGGCTCCCTCTCCTCTGTTTTTTCCCCCCTTCTGATCTGACGGATGCTGTACGGGCAAAGTCTGTCCGGTATGTTGACGTGTTTGTTATTTCCCCCCGGCAGCCAATACCCGGCAGCCAATCTGGTGGAACTGCAGGACGGTGAGCTGGCAAGGTTTTTGTTTAACCGTTTTTTTTTTTTTTTTTTTTTTTTTTTGGTTTTGCAGAATGAACCCGGCAGGCAATCCAGCCAATCCCGTGCGAGTGCAGGACGGTGAGCTGGCACGGGTAATCGTTAAGGGACCTGTGCTAATTTGTAGGAGTAAATATGCAATGGTAGGTTCACGACGTCAACGACAAACGTGTTACTATGGCCGTGGAGACCCACTCATTGAAGTCGACCACTGAAGGCTGAAGCAAGCAAGCAATCAGACACACAGACGGTCACCATGTGGCATCGGCAAAATAGTCAGTGGCTGCTACGTGCCTGCGTCTTCTCAGGACCCACTCATTGAAGGCCGCTGAAAATGATTATGAAATTTCCAGGAAATTTGCTCATGCATGTTTTTATTTGCATTGTTACAGTGGAGGATATTACAGGGGATGATGGGTAAGTATTATTACACAAAAATTCAACTCCAACTCCTAAGTTCGCCGAGTGCCTACACGCACGGCACTCGGCAAATCTCCTGGTTTCGCCGAGTGCCAGAGCCCGACACTCGGCAAACCCGCGGCCGCCATTTGAGCTCCGTTTGCCTCTTTGCCGAGTATCCGACACTCGGCAACTGTTTACCGAAAGTGCCCGATGGAAAACACTCGGTAAATCTCTCTTTGCCTTTAAATTTTTCACCGTGAGTTCTTTTGTTGAGTGTTACACTCGGCAAATCGTTTGCCGAGTGTTTTAGTACGTTTGCCGAGTGCCGTGGACACTCGGCAAATCCCCTGTTTCCAGTTGTGAGTACTATTTTAGGAGAGACGAATTAATTAATGTTCAGCTGCCAACCACCAGCTGAAATCGTTTGCCGAGTGTTTTAGTACGTTTGCCGAGTGCCGTGGACACTCCGCAAATCCCCTGTTTCCAGTTGTAAGTACTATTTTAGGAGAGACGAATTAATTAATGTTCAGCTGCCAACCACCAGCTGAAATTGTTTGCGGAGTGTTTTAGTACGTTTGCCGAGTGCCGTGGACACTCCGCAAATCCCCTGTTTCCAGTTGTAAGTACTATTTTAGGAGAGACGAATTAATTAATGTTCAGCTGCCAACCACCAGCTGGACAACAGTAACCTTGTACGCATGAAAATGATTGTTTGGCCCGGGTCTCGTTTCAATCATAAATACGCCCCATTCATCCAGCGCAGCAGCATATACTCTTCTCTGTTCATATTAGTCAGTGTCGGTTGGCAACCAAAATTGTCATGAGAAGTTCTAGCCACAACTGCACTCTCAGCTTCTATGGAGTCCTGCCAAATACTTAAAATGCAACTAGATTCTGTTGGAGAGCTGTCAAGAATCACTTCTTCATTTACACTACGAGCTGGGAGCTAAAAATATCCGCGCTCCACTGCTTCCCACTGCTCCCCATTCATTTACCACAGAAATCACTTTAGGCCTCATTTAGTTACACGCAAGTTTCACTGAAAGTTGCAAGTTTTTCCACTCTCTCTCCATCACATCAATTTCTATCCATATATATGGAGCATTAAATGTTAGTGAAAAAAATAACTAATTACACAGTTGTGTTGTAAATCACGAGACGAATCTTTTAATCCTAGTTAGACCACGATTAGACAATATTTACCAAATACAAACGAAATGCTACAGTTGCAACTTTTTTCAGCCTTTTGCATCTAAACGAGGCCTTAGAATTGATTCTCACCTGCTTCCCATCTCATTCTCCCACGAGAATCACTCCTTAAAAGAATCAAGCTCAAGAATCAAGAAGTGCAACCCTACCAAACTGGCCCCGATTCCGAATAAATTCTAGGAATGCAGACTAGTTCGAGTTGTAAAACTGGCTAAGCCAGGTTTTGTAATATCGTCAAAAAGGTATAATGGACACCGTCATTGCGTTCCTCTCCTTGAAAATGATTACGAAATTTCCACGAAACTTACTCGTGCATGTTTTTATTTGCATTGTTACAGTGGATCGGATGTGATAGGGGATGATGCATAAAAATTCAACTCCAACTACAGTGGAGTACTATTTTAGGAGACGTACACCAGCTGCCAACCAGCTGGATAACAGTACCTTGTACGCATGAAAACGATTGTTTGGCCGGCCTCGTTTCAATCGTAAATACGCCCCATTCATCCAGCGCAGCAGCATGTAGTTTTCTCTGTTCATATTAGTCTAGTGTCGTTTGGCAACCAAAATTGTCATGAGAAGCTGAGGGCTCTTTTGGCATAGCTCCTAGCCCCAACTTTACTTTTAACTTCCTCGGAGCCCTACTTAATACTTAAAATGCAACTGAATTCTATTGGGGAGGTGTTAAGAATCACCTCTCCATTTATACTACGAGCTGGGAGCTAAAAAAAAACCCGCACTCCACTGCTTCCCGCTGCTCCCCATACATTTGCCACAAGAATCATTTCAGAATTGATTCTCACTTACTCCCCACCTTACCCTCCCACGAGAATCACTCCTTGGAAGAATCAAGAAGTGAAGCTGAAAAATCAAGTGTAGCCCTACCAAAGTGGCCCCAATTCCAAATAAATTTTTGTAATATTTTCAAAAAGGTATAATGGACACCGCCATTGCGTACCTCTCGTTGAAAACGATTACGAAATTTCCAGGAAACTTACTCATGCATGTTTTTATTTGCATTGTTATAGTGGATCGAATATGATAGGGGATGATGCATCAAAATTCAACTCCAAATACAGTGGAGTACTATTTTAGGAGACGTAACCAGCTGCCAACCAACTGAATAACAGTAACCTTGTACGCATGAAAATGATTGTTTGGCTCAGGTCTCATTTCGATCATAAATACGGCCCATTCATCCAGTGCAGCAGCATGTACTTTTCTCTATTTATATTAATCAAGTGTTTGTTTACAACCAAAATTGTCAAGAGAGCTGATCTCGAATTTCTATGAATATAGGCTAGTTTGGGTTGCAAAACTGGCTAAGCGGTTTTGTAAAATTGTCAAAAAAAAAAGAGGCATAATGGACATCAGGTTCCTCTCGTCGAGAAGATCCAAAAACATATATAGGCAGCATGTACTTTTAATTTCTTTGTTCATTAATCATGTTCATATGTATGCTCATTGGGCCGGGCTGGACCGAAGGCATGCAGTTGGGGCATGTTTGCATGGAAGCTTGGAGTATGCCTGCCAAAGTGTTGCTAAGTTGTCTAAAAGTTCGATGAAATCTGCCTTGCCAGACAAGTTAGAAGATTCATTTGGTTAAAGCCTGTGCCTAGAAGAGTTTGATGCTACTTCTGGTGCCAAAGCCAGATGAGAAAATACTAGGTACAATTTACTCACCAAGCAGAGGAAAGAGCAGGATCTGATCTTAGCAAGCAACGAATTGAACCATAATGCGAGAGAGTGCCTGCCGGCGTAAACCAGGGAATCTCTAAATCTCAGAGGTGCAGTGGTGGGGCAAGGTGGTAGATCGGAATCGGAGGAGCTGATGAGCAATAATGCATATGGCAAGCAAGACGGTTTAGTAGATGTTACACAAGTCAGGGGGATTTCTAATTATTTACCACTGATATGGCGGCCGTCTCTCTGTTTGCCAGCTTTATTGTGCCAACTACAAACTCGATTAATATTTTGCTATTTTTGCTGATGTGGCATTCGCTAGATCAGCACGCCAGCGTGGAACCTAATCTGCTCCGAACAGAGAGGCACATGAAAAGTCAATTTTACCCCTGGATCTATCTCTCCACTTGCGGCCATCAGTGGGGCCCACCTGTCAGCACCTTCTTCCTACGATAGTTTTTACACGGAATCACGGAATGCTACAATAGTTTTACGGTTTAGTCTCAAAACCAGGGGCGCAGATGGCGGCAAATCGAAAGACGAGTAGCACATCAGTCATTACCAAGCTTGCGTTGAGACAAACATCTTATCTCAGTCTTATTATTATTACTAATCACTGTTACATAAACAACTTTTAAGGAGGGGAGCATTTTGGCCAGAAACGGTTAAATTCCTAGCTGCCTCCATAGAACCTCATGTTATGTCCATTAAACCAGCCCACCTCTACTAATGTCTCCGGTATAAACAAAACAGAGGAAAACCAAAGGAACTAAAAAGGAAAAAAAAAAAAAAAAAAGAAGGTTGGTTCTAACTTGCTGTAATTTTGAACATCATTTTTAAGTCCTAGAGCTTTGAAATTCTTTTTTTTAATTTTTTGAACAACCTCAGGCATGGAATGGTTTATACCAAATTGTAGATCTCAGTATGATCTATAACTTTGCTACTGACAACTTTTTGCTATCTAAGATCATTTAAGATCAAATATTGATTTTAAGTTCTCTGGTTATGGAATTTATTTATTTTTCAAACGAACTAAGACGAAGACACACTCTATTCAAATTTTATAGTGCTTAATAAGATCTAAAGCTTTCTAGTTAAAAATATTATCAATTATGATCATTTAGGAGCCTAAATATTCAATAAAAGATGACATAACTAAAAACCCAAAGGCATGTCAAGACCCAAATGCCACAAAGTACCCTACTAAGTACATAAGAGATTCTCTGAACCTAGACATGGGTGTGTACACATGCATGCAACATTGAGTGAATCTAGACATCCAAATCCTCTGCTAGACCGCTGGACCAATACATGGGCCCACTAGGACTAAAAGGCTTTGGCATGGTCATGGGTTTTAATTGAGCCTATAAAAAGAAGGAAGAACACGATGACCTGTACAAATCAGCTACTAATATGCATCTTGTCATTCCATGGACAAGTTAAAAGTGCTTATGATCATATTAGCTTTCTTCCTATGGGATACACACGTACGTTTGTTTTGGCCCAAAGAATGACAGCGACATGGCCCAACTCATCTAGTACACACTGCTCAGCCCCCAGTCCAGTATATACATGTACGTACAAGACACGCAGACGTATAAACGTTTAACGCCGTATCTCCGATCCGTTGCAAGAAGGAATCTCGAAAGGATAAGCTCTCGGCTTGCTCGGTCTTCCCCAATTCTCGGCCACGACGCGAGAAGACCTCTCCACGACTCGAGGTGGAGGACGAGCGCTCGCCTTGGATTCCTCGGGCCATGACTCCAACGAGCTCCCTTCCTCTCGTGTATAAAAGCCAAGGCAGTTCTCTCTTGCCGGGGACCGATCAATACAACACCACCGCCGTCAGGCTGCTGCGCACACATATTGCCGCCGCCGCTCCCAGACATACAGCTCTTCACCTCGCGTCCATCCTCAACGCCTTGCTGCACCGCGCCGGAGGAAGTTGACGTCGCACCACCGGAGATCAGTCCTGATGGCGGGTTTGAATGGTGAGGATCCCTGTTATTGGGTTCGGTTCTTTTGCTAGGTATCTTGTTGGCCGGCTGATGGATGGAAGCGAGAGAAATAGAGTTGACGGTGTCTGATCATGGCGTTTCAGCAGTAGTAGGAGGCTGACGAGGCGCTAGTTGCAGTTGTGGAGGAAGGGAATGCTGTAGTATAGATTCGGGTGCAGTGGAGGTTGAGCAACATGGCTGTTGTAGAGCGATGGATGTAGTAGTGTAGGTTCAGGTGGGGAGAAGCATTGGCAGGGTGTACCACGTGAGGTGTTGGTGATTTTAGAAGCTACTGATGTTGCCTTCGATGCCGGTTGTTGAGAAGTAGCAGTTTAGGCAGTAGCGAATCATGGCGAGGCAATGGGGATTCGCAGGTGATGTTGATATTCAGAGGGTTTGATTGAAGAAGCCCTGTCACAGATGGAGTAGTATAGATAGTTTTGGTGCTGCAGATTAGAAAGCAATTTACCAGGGGAGAAGAAATTGCAATTTCAGAGGTGTTAGAAGTGGTGGAGAGTTTATTTGTCAGTACAATTAGATTCAGCAGAGGAGAAAGGGAGTCAATGTTGATGGCAAGTAAAATGTCGAGCAGCAGCTAGAAAGAAGAGAGATGCAAAGTTAGTATAGAGGAAAGCCTGTAGAATGCAGCAAGTAGTCAGGGCTGTGATGTAGTAGTATGGGTATGATTTGCTGATCAGCTTGTGTGTTGGGAGAAATAAGCAGAGTCTAGAATTTTCGTGCCGTAACAGAGGTGCTGGGTTGTTGCAGAGAGGAGAAGTAGAGACTCAGTGTAGCAGGCAAATAGAGTCATGCATCAAGAGGGTATGTAGTGGCAGGCAGCCAAGCAATACTAGTGGAGTGCAGGTTGTCAGATCCCTGTCATAAACAGATATGTGAAGCAGTAAAGAGAAATTGACAAAATAGATGTGTCAAGTGCTGGCGTGTGTGTGTGCACAAGTCATTAGTTTGATGACTGGAGAAGAGCAAAGCAGTTTAGCCCTGCTGAAGTGAGAGCGGAGTCTGCAGGGGAAGCAGTTCCAGTGTGGGGCGAGTAGCGATGAGCTAATATGGCAAAGGTAGTGATTAGTTGACTGTGGATAATGAAATATGTAGAAGTGCAGGGGCAGAGGCTAGTGCGTGTGGGTAGCAATAGTCAGTGGTTGTGTAGCAGAGTTTGATACAAGAGAAGTCAGGGAAGTCTCCATAAGACTTAATGCAATTAGCTTGCAGTCGCTGTCCGTTCAGTTCAGTAGTGGTGCACAAAGATCAGTGGAGACACATAAATTAGTGCAAGTTGTTTACCTGATGCCTGTTGATGTACGGCCCTGAAGATCAGATACATAGCTCTGAACAGTATAGTGCAATGAAGATTTGTAGAGTTGAGGATTGTGGCTATCAGTTTACTCAGATCGTTCTCTGAAGAACAAGGTTGTTCTTGCTACAGTGAAGACTTTTAGTAGATGTGTGTACCAAGTTTCAGTAGTTTATCAGTTCGTGTGCCATGTAATAAGCAAGCAAGATGTAATTTATACAGTAATTAGCATGTGCTTTGAAGTGTCAAGTTTGTCGTGAGAATCAATTGAAAGAGATAGCATGTACTTTGTGATTCTCAGAATATTTGAAATAGATCTGACAGATTACTAGTGGCCTGTCATGAGTTCGGCCCTATGATTTGACAATAGTCCTCGCAGTGTAGTAATTGTGTAAACATGATGGGTTGTGCTTGTGATGGCCCCTGGTGGGATTATGTACGAGAATCAAACCGTGTGAATATTATTTGATCAGCTCTCTGAAATTAAATTAGCAAATTAGTCTCTGCATGTACATGAGTGGCCTATAGTTGTCTATTGAAGGGATTCTGTCAGCTTGTCTGCTATATCTATGGATTGTCTGCTATATCTATGGATTCTGTCAGCTTGTCTGCTATATCTGTATTATGATGATTAAGCTTCCGCGGTCTCCATGCAAACATCAGATTTGAGACTGTCAAGCACGTCGCACATTTGTAGTGAAGTCATGATAAATTTCTAGACCGACGAGGCTAGGAAAATACAATTACAATCTCGCTCCGTGACTGACTAGGTCGGAGGCGATCAGCCCTGACCGACGAGGCAAGGGATTTACATGTTCGTGACCGACGAGGCCGAGCATTTCCTCAGACTTCAACTCTGTGACCGACGAGGCTGGATAGCAAACGCCGTTGACCGACGAGGCTGTAGCAAATTTTATTGCATTTATATTCCATAATTATTCATGCATATTTAGAGACAACATCACTCAAGACCCGGAGACACGACCATCACCGTGGCTTAATCGGAGGTCGTCCATAGAATTTAGTCTATGGATGTAATTAACTGGATCATCTTTCGAGACCCCAGGAACCAAGAGCTACACAGTCACTGATTTAGTCAGATGTATTAGTCAGGCGCAATATGATGTAAAATTCCAAGGGGTCTTGTACTCTATAATTCTGTAAAGGATTAATACAATGAAGAGTTCCCTACTTGTTTGTGTGTTTATTGTTTATTTTTTGTATACTTATATATACTGGCACGCCCACGCATTAGTATACCCAAGCCGTAAGGGACGGCACCGTTAGAAAGCATTTATCCACGTGAAACAACATTATTAAATATGTGGCCACATAATCATCTGGTACATTTGATCACAACATTGTGCAATAATTTAAAGCTTTACATAGTCTATGAAACCGTGAGATGAAACCATCCACTATGGGATATTTCATTCACCCACCTAGACCTTAGTATCCATGAGATGAAACTTGCCATTGAGACTGGCCTTAGCCAACTTTCTGAAACAAACTTAGCCAACTTTCTAGATTGTGTCTTTGATCTGGATTGTGCTTCACAAATGTTTTTTCAGTGTTTTTCTTTGCCTCTTTACATGAATTGTCCTAAATAAGACACACTAATGCGATGTTCAGATTCCACTAATGTATTTTCTTTTCTTTCTTTTGCACTATACTACATAGATTTAACTTAATTTTCACACTGATACGTTTTCAGAGACATGGAGTTCTTGCCATGCAGGAGGCTGGGAGGGTCCATCAACCTGGGGACATTCTGCCGGCTAGGAATAAAAAATGTGGCTGATATACATATACTCGAGGACGTCGGCCACTGGCGAGGAAGACCTTGGGTAAACTCAAGCGTCGGAGACGACGATGAGGGCGGCCTGTAGCCCGCGCATCTGCCCTAGGCCTGCGCGCTCCCCAAGCACCGGCGGCGCCATCGCTGGCTTCCGATAGGGCTGGCCATCTGCATCAACATTCACCGCGCCCAGGAAAGTGGAAAAGGTGAGGAATAAGCGGAAGCGGAGGAGCCGAGGCGTGGTGTTTTATCTGCGGAGGCGTCAAGGTGGGGGCAGCCATTCTCAGCAGGACACGCGGGCGGCGCCGATATGTAGAGAGATTGGGACTCTTGGAACTCCACGTGTCACGCAGGGATACGTCAACCTGATCTAAATCGCTGGTAGGCTTACGCTACGTGGCAGGCAATTATACGGCGACAGTAAGCAGAAGCTCTCTCCAGCGTGGCACTCAGGCATAGGACAACAGTATCTGAATGAATGTGAGAGCTCCAATTTATTGGCGCATGAGGCAGTATCTATTACTAGCCCGATGGGCGCGCTACGCTGCGCCGGTCCAAAAAGGGAAGAGAAATGAAGCTGGGCAAAAAAAAAGAAAAAAAAAATCAAAATGAATAGTGTATGTGGGACCCACATGAACACTGGTGGGACCCACGTGAACAGTGAACAGTAGGCGCCGGCCCCACGTACAGTGCTGAACAGTAGCCAAAGCAACGGGAGAGCACCAATTTATCGGCGGTTGAAGAAGTATCTATATGAACTGGTATATGTACTATGCAGATTTGAAGTGGGTGATGCTTGAATGCAAAAGGGTCATTTGCCAGGAAAAAAAAAAGGAAGGTCTTGTTGATATTTGGAATCATGAGTGATAGGTTGACCTTGATATATGTTGGTTTTAGGTTAAGGTGTCTGATATGTTAGTTTTCTAATAATATTGTAACCTTCCAACACTTGGTTAATCAATTAATCATGTGTTAGTTTAGTTCACCATCAGCTATATTTTTGTCATTGATATGGTACAATAGTGCAAATTTTAATTATCAAGATCTTGATCTTACTTTGGCTACAAAACATCTTGTGCATTTTTTCTCGTATTGAAGCTCACAGGCAATCACCTATTATACTTATATGAAATCAACTTCAAACAGTGATGGTTCAAAGAGGTGTTTTGGTCCATATTTGTGGGCTGAAATAAATTGGGTCGTAACATGGACTTGGTCAAGTTGGAGGTTGCTTCTAAATATTATATTACTTGGGATTGTTTCCAAAAATTATAAATCAAAGTGCAAGCTGTCTCAAGAACTTGCCATATACGATGTTACTTAGCTTCTTGGCTGATCCTACTGATGATCGTTGTTGGTGTTGCCGTCCCCTAAGGCATTGTTGTCGGGAGTTTAGGGTGCTAGCCGATGGAGAGGCGTAATCACATAAGTCGCTAGGAATCGGTTCATTTGCTGGTCTCGCCCCTTGTTACCTGAAGGCCACCAAATACATGTGTTGCAAACAACATAGGAATTCTATAACAACACAAGAAACTTGTGGCAATAGCAGTAAACTATTACATCGATTTATATATTTAGTTGCAATAAACAACTAACTATTGCAATGGTCGTGAAAAATATTACAACCAAATAAACTATGGCAATAGCAACAAAATATTGCATTGCCTTAGAACTTTAGTTGCAATACACGGTCTACCTATTGCAATGGTCGTGAGAAATATTACAACCAACAAAACTATGGCAATAACTTCAAGCAATAGCAACACTGTTCTATATAGTTGCAAGAGCACCAGCCAGTTGCAATGCCAATCAATGCGAATGCAACGAAATGTCATCATGGCAATATTTTGAACCTATAGCAACACTTTTCGAAAAAGGTTGCTATAGATCTCACCTCTTGCAATGTCGAATGCAAATATGTCAATGTACTATTTTTGTGGCAACATAGCCCTCCTATTGCCACCGTTTTGGACAAATGTTGCAAAACACCCCCTATTACAACACAATTTGTAGCGTTGCACATGAGGTCATGTCGCAATAAGGTGAAAATCTTGTAGTGTATTCTATATTGGTGATTGTATTTGTGCCCTTTTCCATGTTTTATTGATGATTAAAAGTGGTAGTTATCTACCATCAAAAGGCGCAGAGACCACCCACCCGCCGTTTCTCGTTAGCCAGCTATCTACCGCTTGTCCCGGCCACTGCATCGCCCGGTCTCGCCACTGCCCACCAGCACTTTGGATACCCATACTACACAAATAAGTTAATAGTTAGCGGTTGATGTGAAGATTGCGAGGCAATGGTTCAGACAAAAACATAGTATTAGACGTGTAGGCCAAAGGCCATACTGCAGGACAGTGTTCGATGTATTGAACAAGCTAAGGTTACAAGTATGGTGGGCAGTAATGAAGTGGAAATCCAAGTTACTTTGTACTAGCTTAATGCCCTGAGGTGCAGATGCACCTTGTTAGACTCCGTGTGTAAGAAATTGGACTCCGTGTGTAAGAAATTGAAAGAGCAGTGCCTTATATTCAAAACTGAGGAAGTAGAGACTATGCAAACAATAATTTAAATATTCACCTCTAAATCAAATCTATAATTTGTGTTCCTTTATTAAAAGAACCATGAATATATGAATATATATCATTCCTTAATATTCTACTGTGCAGTTGAAAATGGTCAATTATTTTATACGATACTAATATGAATTGACTCATAGAAAAGGTCAATTATTTTTATACGATATTCCATATAAATTGACTCATAAAAAGTTCATTAATATTTATCCATTGTATATGAATACTTCTCATAACACGTACGTACCGCATGTGCATATCCGCTAGTAATTTAAACTAGAGAGATTGTTTTCTAACTTTTTGGCTGGCTCCCAAGCTCGGATTGGTGGGGCTAATATATAGAGAGTCATAACAACGCACATGTCTATCCATAGAGCATCAACGAAATAGAGTTTTGCTCTGTTTGGATGCCCGCTGATTATAATAAGAGTTTTGCTTTGGTGAGCCTCCAAAAAAATTACACACATCTTAAAGCAACTTGATATTAATTGTTTTCAAAATTAATTTATCCACGGGTCTAATATGGTCCGGCCCAGCCCTATCCATACCAATGCTGAGCCCAACACATGTTCAGGCGACCTTTTTAGGATCCCGTCTGCGTATGCGGTGGCGCTGTTTGTCCAACCAGACCGCAGCAGGGTGCGAGTGCGCCGCGCACGGGTGCCGGCCGGGTTCGATGCCGCGACGTGCTGCTTGGCACTGCTCGCCCGCTCCATCTGCCATCGCTCAGCATGTCCGAAAGAACAGGCAAACGGCAACAGATCAGGTCCAGAATATTTTGGTGCGCATGGCCCGGAGGGCTCAAAGTGGGTAGGGATAAACCCGTAGACAAATTAATTACGAAGATTTAATTAACATTAATGCTTTGAGATAAGAACAAATTTCTTGGAAGGTCCACTGGAGTAATAAACAGATCATAATAATCAGATTACAATCCAAACATGATTGATCGATTATATGTTGGGTTGTTATAATCAAAACCCCTTATTTTCATAATCATATAATTCATATGAGACATGATTTAGGGGGATTATAGGTGCTACAAGTGCAACTTGTCTCCCAACCAGTTGTCCGACTTACCAAACCAAAAGATAAGATAGGATTTTTCCACTTTAGCCAACCATAATGAGCCACAATAATCAAAGTAGCCAAACACTCAAATTATTATAATCTATAATCACGATTATAGTAATAATTCTATAATAATAATCCAGATTATAATAATCTGGGTGTGATCCGAACATTCCCAGCGTGCCTTGTGATTATAGCAGAGAGACCATCATCCTCCCAGTCCAATCCATTCCAAACAGCCTCGTCCATGTATAATTCAGTCAACTTGTGTGGTAAGCTTTGCAATGTGAAGGGAAGCCGCTTCAACTTTCGGCATCGATGAATGTTCAACTCCTCAAGGCATGGGAACGTAACGTCAGAACCACACAAGCTGGCCAGCTCGTAATTGTCAACTAAACTCAGATATTTGAGGCAAGGGAATGACTTTGAACTCTCTTGTCCTGTGCCCATACAGATCTGCTTCATACCATTGCTATAAAACACAGCAAGACTTTCAAGGCAAGGCAAGTACGACACCCAAGAGAGGTGCTGTAGTTTGGAGCAGGAAAACACAAACAAATGAGTGAGCTTTGGGAACAAAGCCGCAAGCGAAGACGATGTTCCTTCCCACATTATTATATTTGTAAGATTATCCAAATCTCGAAGCACGAGCACACTGAGAGCATCAAATGGCTTTCCCACTATTATTTGCTCCATCGCAGAATGCACAACATGCAGTTCATTTAAAGTCCTTCCTGCGATATCACCTGTCAAAGTATCTACTGCCAAGCAGAGGTCGTTTGTTTCCTTCAATCCGGATATGACCAAATCCATAATGGGGATGCCAGCTGCCTTCCGTAGTGATTTATATCCATCATCACCTTCAATGACAATATCAACCGCCTTCAAGTTTGTAAGGGTACACAGCTCTTGAATTATTTCATACGCATAATTATTCGTACCACCATCCAAAATTAGGTCAATCACTTGC
Source organism: Chrysopogon serrulatus (assembly GCA_015844335.1). Taxonomy (NCBI): domain Eukaryota; kingdom Viridiplantae; phylum Streptophyta; class Magnoliopsida; order Poales; family Poaceae; genus Chrysopogon; species Chrysopogon serrulatus. Next base: position 19,114 of record JADLZL010005564.1, on the reverse strand, counting down.
AATTCTGTAAGACAGGATATGACCTCCTTCGGTATCCTCTCTATGCGTGTGCCACCTAGATATAAGAATTTAAGCTTGGTAAGTTCTCTAAGGCGTTTGGGAACTGTCCTTAGCTGATAGTTACATGACAAATCCAGATGCTCCAAGTTTACCAAGGCAAATAACTCTTCAGGTATCTCCTTGATTCTGTTGTTGCTTAGATCTAGGTATGTCAGCTCAGTGAAACTCTGAATAACTCCAAATATCCTCTCATCCAAAAGATTATATTGAAGGTATAGCCTCTTGAGATTTGTGGAGCCAGTAAACGGATGAAGCTCCTCAATGTTACTGCACATTAATGAGATGCACTCGGCTCTGCTCCAATGAATGGCATGTATAGACAAATTTGCACCAACTCCTGCACGAACAACCCACTTGTCCTTGTTGAAACTGCAGCCACAAGATATCCAGATAGCCATATCACGGATCACATCATGCATCTTAACGCCAACTTCAATTGGCAATTCCTGATGGGAAAAGGTCTCTCTCACACAAAAGTAATCAGAAAGCCTATCACTAAAGAACTCAGTACCACCACAACTTTCTAGCAAACATGCAGCTGTAAGTTCACCTATTAGAGAATGTGCTTTTCTGAAGGATCCATGTATATCACACTCGTCAACTAGACCTAAGCCAATCCAGCATCGTATTAGGTCCCCCATCAAAATCATTTGATCCTCTGGCCATAGTGAGCAAGTCAACAAACACTCTCTCAAGGTATCATTTCTCAGTTTCTCATAACTGAACATGAGTCGTCTAAAAACACTTTCCATTTGGAGGTCCTCATCATCCTCGCCACAGCATGACTGTTTCATGTAAAGAATGGCAGATTCCCATTGTTTTGGATCACTTTTGCCGTACATTGCTCTTCCGACAGTTATCAAAGCTAATGGCAAGCCCTTCAGTTCCTCCACAAGTTCCTTTGCAAGAGCTTTAATACGAGGACTAGAAGATAGAGTTTGCTGTCCAATCTTGCCTTGAAATAGCTGCCAGGCCTCATCATCTGGCAAACATGCCACATTGATCTCTTTTCTTACGTCCATTTGACCACACACCTTTTTTAATCTTGTTGTGAGAACCACTTTGCTTCTTCCAAGAGGATGAGGTACGCCCACTGCTTCCAGATCAATCTGATTCCAAACGTCATCTAATAGTATCAGGAATTTTCTTGTTTTTAGGAAGCCTAAAATGATGTTAGCTCGAGATTCAACATCATCGCCTTCCAACTTGAGCTTCTTGCAAATCTCGCCTTGGATTTTTTCCACTGAACCCTCTTTGGAGGCCGTAACAAAGATAACATGATCAAATGATGAGTCCCCAAGAAAAGCGTTGTTGATCTTTGTTAGAAGATGGGTCTTGCCCACTCCACCTAGTCCCCAGATTCCAATGACACCCACTGAACTATGCTTAATATACTCCATAGCCTCTCCAAATATTTCAACTCTGGAAGGCTGCAGCTCTGTAGACCAACATGGCTTCTCTTGGACAGAAGGTGGCAATGCTACCTCTGTAACAACGCTGGGTTGACCACTAAGACATTCTTGGAGCCGACGAAGCATGCCAGCTGCAAACACACTGAGATCCCAGTTCAATTCGTTCTGCTCAGATTCACAGATAACCATCCCTACAGAAATGTTGGTGTCCACACTAGCCAGCCAGTTCTTGATCTGATTTGTTGCTACCTTGCCCTCTCGCTTTCCCAGCTCAATCTCATGATTGACATCATTTCTCCTCCCATGCACGTTTTCCAAACATTGCTTAAGCTTTGTAATAACAGTTCCTTCTGTCTGGAAGGCATTAATTAATATTAGTAACTAGTGACAAATAGAAGTTAGCAAAAATGTTGTTACCAAATTTGAGTTAACTGTAAAGACATACCGGCAATGATGCTTCTTGATCCTTGATATGCATCATATCCTTGGCAACACCAACGATATTCTGCCAGAGTCCTGGTTCCCCTTTTCCGCGCATTGCGATGCCTATTCTTATCAGTTCTGATGGTAGAGCTCTTAGTTGCTCCACGAGATCCTTTGCAAGTGCTCCGATGCGGGGTTCAGAATAAAGACTATCATTACCAATACGTTGTTGGAACAGCTCCAGTGCTTCATCAATTTCTAGGCCAGGGACATTCATAGCTCTGTTCACATGCATCTGGTCGCACAAGCTTCGTGATCTTGTTGTGATTACAACTTTTCGCTTCAATTGGCCTTGGTTTCCAAGGGGTGGTAGGCCAACTGCTGCTAGGTTCAGATTGCAGTGAAGGCCATCTAGCAAAACAAGAAAACTTTTATCCTGGAGGAATTTAGATATCCTGGTGGCCTGAGTGGATAATGAATTACCGCAGTCCTCCATTTTGAGCCGTTGAATAATTTTGGATTGGATATTTTGCACTGAACACTCTTCTAAGGCAGCCGCATAGATAACAAAGTCAAATGGAGGGGCCTCTCTGTTTGATGAACTGGGAATCAAGGAGTTTCCTGTTTCAAATGAATTGTTGATCGCCTTGAGAAGAAGTGTTTTCCCAACACCAACTGGACCCCATATTCCGATTATCCCCTCTGTATCCTCAATGATGTGCTGGTGAGCTTGCTCAACAAAAAGCACCTGACTTGGCAGTAGAACAGCACCGTGGATATCGATACGAAGGACAGATGGTGGCTGTGTAATATCACTGGGTTGTTCATTGAGACATTTTCGGAGCTGAGAAAGCTGTGCAGCGGCAATTCTAATATCCCAGTTTAACCCAGTTTGCTTGGACTCACAGACAGCCATCCCATCAGACAGGATGGTATCTGCTCTAGCTAGCCAGGTTTCTATCTTGTTTGTTGCTATCGTGCCATTTCCCTTGGCAAGCTCAATCTTTTCACGGACTTCTCTGCTCTTCTCACGCAACTTCTTCATGTGCTCACTAATCTTCATAATAATTTCTTCTTCCTGGAAGGCAGTAATATTAATACAGACAATTATAGAGGAAAAAAGTAAGTATGTTCCACTTCCACCCAGTTCTCTACTAAACATTCTTATATGAAAGCTAATGTGGCTATTGGAAACAATAGCTCATGCACAATTCAATTTTCTCTTGACTACTCATGTCCATAGATGCATCTATTCATCTCTTATGACAAGATTATTTCCAACAGCAGCAAGGGTTGTGCAATAACAAAATTAGGCTCAAATTATACTAGACAAGAAACAAAAATATGCATCAGGGGATAGTCATTGGCCCCATTATATGTTAGCATGTTGACAATGTATTCTTATCATTTTTTTGCCTTATCTATCTAATTTTGGAAATAGCTAGTGACACCCAACATTGGAAGTCAGTGGCGTCAAGCAAATTAATTGATTATCTGATGAAGTCTAATACCAGGTTTTTAGGAGGTGTGCCGCAACTTCTTTTGCATTTTTGCAAAGGGGACCTTCTTCACTGTCGAGACTGCAATCTATGTTTTCCAAGCTAAGCAGATTGATAATTTCCCATGTTGTGGGCCTTTCATCTCGTTCGTTTTTGATGCAGCGTTTACCTATTTCAAGACAACTTCTTATCTGTTGGCAATCTATTGATGACAGTGCTTCTGCCGACCTGTTTCTCCATTTGTTAATTATCTGGAAAGTATTAACAAAATTTTAATACAATGCAGTGGTAAAACAAAAAAATATAATAAAAATGGACAGATACATTGAATGTGTAAAAGAACAGCTTCTCACTTGTTCGATATCAGGATCAGCTTTGCAACCTGTTATGATCTCTATGATTACTACACCCAAACTGTATATGTCTGCCTTAGTTGATATTGTACCTCCATTTATGTATTCTGGTGCCATGTAACCACTGCATCACAACATGATGAGTGTTTCATCAACTTCAAAGGGTTGTTAAGCTAAAGCAAGCTCGAAAGAAAAACAAAATGTAAGCAATATCATATCAATAGATTAGTAACTTACAGTGTTCCTAGTCTGGAGCAAGTTTGAGTTGTCTTGTCATAAAAGTGCTTTGATAAACCAAAATCTGCAAGTTTTGGCACCATATTATCATCGAGCAATATGTTAGAAGGTTTTAGATCCAAGTGAACGACGGCAGCATCATTATTTTGAGGTCTACATTCCTCATGAAGGTAATGTAAACCAAAGCAAACCCCCTTAATTATTTTGTAGCATGTGCGCCAATCAAGTCCAGAAGATTCAACTGCAATTAAACAACAACTCATAAATCTCATTTCCTTTTTTTGGCAAAATTTCGAGAGATATGACTATTTGACACTGCAAATGCTTCCTGTGAAATGGTTAGTTCCACACAAGTTTGATGCAGCACATCAAAATTTCCCAACCTTAAACAACCAAAACAGCTACATACTACCCTAGATCCATGGATCATTGCTGGAAGCAACAACAGAGGGTAGTAATCGGTAGTGATGGGATGAGCGTATCACTGCTGAGTCACGAACCGACAGTGATAGCCAGTTATTGCTGCTGGTTAGTGCCTCAACCAGTATTGACAAGATGAAGGTCACTGGACTCCACCTGGCAGTGATAGTTTGGGAGTTTCAGACCCACCTTAAGCCTAGGAAGATCATGTCCATGAGCATTTGGAGATAGGAAAATATCCCTCCTTGGATGGGTGTGTTCTCGGATGGAAGGAGAAGAAGGGGCTATGGTTTTATACTGCCACTAAGACATTTTCGGGTTGATCACAAATCGACAATGATATGTGAGACTGCTGCTGGGTTGAGCCATGGCCCAATGGTGGCATATCATTTCTAGTAGAGTCATGCGGTGAGCACCGGAGCATTCTAGTGCACTCTTGTGCACTATATAGTGGTTGAGCGAGTAGGAAAGTTCAAATGGCGTTAGGTCCACCAGACCTTACAGAGACAAGTGTTTCTCATGTGAGTTGAAGCTAAGGGCACCGGACCATCCGATCCTACCACCAGACTATGCACTAGAGCTTCATAGAGACATCCAACAGCGCAGGTGAGACAGCGAGTTAGGCACCAGATTATCAGGTACAACACCAGATGACTCACTGGAGTACCAATGGATGTGATGACTTTCGAACAGTTATTGTTGGAAAATCTTCCGGTGACTTGTTCGATGCATCCACCAGATCATCCGGTGAGTATGTTTTCCACACAGTGAGAAGTAGTGACGGCTCTTTTGTGTGGACACTATATATAATTGTGTTGGCTGGTCACTTTAGACCTCTTCGTACCTTGTGATTTTATATCCACTCACCTTGCTTGCTAGATTGAGTGATTCTAGTTCTTGGGATTTGAGCGATTGCTTGAGTGGCACTAGGGATCAAATTTGCTGAGGGCTAGCTTGTAATTCTTAGTGATTGTCATGACCTAGATGGCTTAGAGTTGTGGGACTCCATCAAACACTCTCATTGAAGATTATGTGGTGCTCTGATCCGGTGGAGGATTTGTGAGGGGATCTTGTGCTGGTTCCCCACCGGCGAGGCAAATAGCAACTCTAGTGGAATAGAGGCTTGAAGAGTGCCTTGTGATCAAGTTCTCGGTGGAAGAGGGCAACCATGTGGGGTTGAGACTTGATAGAGAGGTGGCGATCCTAGGGATCCTCAACATGGATGTAGGTTGCCGACAATGAACCAAACCATGGGGATAAATCTTTGTCTCTCTTGCGGTTTTCACTTCTCTACTCTTGTTTCATTTGAAAAATTAATTTCCTAGAGTCAAGATTTAGCTAGCTTAATCACTAGACTAGTATAGGCTTTCACTCTAGGCTTGCCAAACCTAGCTAGAAGTAATTCTTATATTAGGGCATACTTTTGTATTAACCTTGTTGCCTAAGTGTTTTTCTTTGTATAAATTTTTAATTAGGATTTTAGCCCCTATAGTCATCCAAAGTTCCCATTCAAGAATCCAAATGCTAATTCTTGTCTTGGCAAATTTGAGTTCCATACTTTTTTTCTTAATCTAAAGGCACCTAGTTTTTGCTCAAATCTTGTTTTTCCTCGCAATAATGGTATTTCTTGATAGAATATGGTATTGCTATAGTGGAGATGCTCACAAAACGGATAATTTGAAATCTTAGTAGTTCAAAAAAGAGGAGAGACTCTATTGCCGTACCTTTAAGATGTTTATCAAGGCTGCGCATTGTTAGATACTCAAAGCAAAGCAACATCTTGGGCGACTCCACCAGAATCATTTTTTCATTGTGCAGTAGAAATATTTTGCTTGTGTTGAAACAATAGCCTACACATCTTACTATATTGGGGTGGCTGAGACTCATAAGAGCTAACACCTCATTCTGAAACTGCTTCTCCGGAAGCTCTGGATTTTCTAACTGTTTAATCTTCTTCACGGCAATCATTTTCCCATTTTGGAGCTTTCCCTGTTTACACTCTAACATTAACTTGCATGGATATGGATTTCTGGACAGATAAGGCTGATTACATAAATTTGCGAGGAAGGAAAGGTATTATGATTTAATCTTACCTTATAAACTGTACCAAACCCACCTTCACCGAGTAGTCGCTCCTTAGAGAAATTATCTGTGATCCTCGCCAAATAATCAAATTGCATACCCCTTGGCACTGAATTGGGATCTTGTAATATGCGCTCCAGCATATCATCACTGCTACACTCACTATCGTCCATTCTTTTGTAAACAAAAAAAAACTTCGATGATCCAAACGGCTTCACATAATCGGAAACATTTGCTTGTCTTCCACAAACTAGATATGGTGCTTCAGCAAGTAGATCTGTGGTTGTTTACATATGAATGAAAGATTTGTGCCAAACAACAGTACTGTGCAACGGAAGAAAAAATATATATTGTGAGCATGTTGATACTGAAATGGCCAAATTGTCAAATGTTGTGCCAAACAACAGTACCGTGCAACGGAATCTGAAATATAAGTTTGTATGCACGGAATAATTTAGTGCTTTGATCTAGAAAGCTAAGAGAGATGGTGACTTTTGGATGTCGGCAGGACAGAAATATAGAGAGCACTGACATCAAAAAGCATGATGAGTGTTTCCCCAAGGTAAAAGCGTTCTTAACTAGAAGCAGGCTGCTGACAGGATCCGTGGAGGACAAGATTACAACTAACCTTGAGAAGAACATCAGGCTTCAAGAGATGATGCTCGCAAGCTAGTCTATGAATTCCGTGAGACAGGAGTAGGCCTCACCGCATCGGTCATGGCATGCAAAGAGGATCCTGGGATAGATCCTGGAAAACAATAGGGAAGCATCCGAGAGAAGAAGGCTACAACTAACCCGTACGACTTCAAACTTCAGTGGATGCTGCTCCGGATAAGCACCGAACCATCCCTCTAGACCAGGCGATAAAGCAATCAATAAGAGGCAGAAGCATGTGGAATGGTTTCGGCGACTTGACCTAAGGCCTTGTTTAGATGCAGGTTAGAAAGAGAGTGTAAAGTCCTGTAGCACTTCGTTTGTTTGTGGTAAATATTGTCCAATTGTGGCCCAACTAGACTCAAAAGATTCGTCTCGTGATTTACAATCTAACTATGTAATTAGTTATTTTTTTATTTATATTTAATACTATTTACATGTGGAAAACAATTTGTGAGAGGAGAGAGATTGAAAGTCCTCAGAAGACTTCGTTTGTTTGTGGTAAATATTGTCCAATCGTGGCCCAACTAGGCTCAAAAGATTCGTCTCGTGATTTACAACCCAACTGTATAATTAGTTATTTTTTTATTTATATTTAATACTATTTTGTTTGCATGGAAAACAATTGATGTAAGGAGAGAGAAATGGAAAAAAAACTGCACGGAACTAAACGAGGCCTAAGACCAACATATTCCTTTTCCAGGACCACCACACACCCAGTGCGCACTCTGTTCATTTGCAGTGCCAACAGCAGCTGCCTCTGTCCAACAGTGTTTTGCTAAGCCTATCCGCACTAATCGTCCTCTATTTCTCTCCTCTATACTACCCAGTCAGCAAGATTCTCTTCTCTATATCTAATTCTCCTGCATCCATCTATCCTCTATATCATACTCTATTCACTATTGGGCCCACTTATCACTTTATCTAAATATATTCATGTGTGATCTAGTTTTGAAGGATTTATTGAGATGAATTTAATGGTGTAATCGGAATTTAATTTGGTTTTTTGGTTTGTGAGATTAAATATTTTTTTTCTTTGTTTAGCTAGTGGGGCCTGCCACTGCCTACTCTGACGCCTCTCTCCCGCATGCTCTGTCGCACGCGCGCGCTGCACGCCGGCCCATGGGCCCCGCCCCCCGCGATAGCGTAGCACCGTACGCGCGCTGTATCTGGTGTGTGAAAGGCCATAGCGTACTCTTTTAGAATCTCCGGTGCAGTGTTTTTTTTACGCTACCGGATGAGCTGGCGCGTACCAGACACGTTTAGCGTCCGCAGTGTGGATAGTCTAATGCACTTGCGGTCCCAGGGCTCAGCCACCCTGGCCCCTAGGCGCCTGCCTAGGCTCCATGGTGAGGTGCAGGGATCAAAACAGTACGAATATTTTCCGGCCGTATTAATTCGCCTGTAGGGGTTTAGATTCTGCCCATATCCGACTTCGGATAATCAGCATTCGGCACCGCACCCGTATCCAAAAATACTCAAATCACATATTTACGATGTCGATATCGAATCGTATCCTATTCGGCATAGTTGACACTATCCGTATTTTAATTCGAATCCGAACAGAAATATGAAAACAAATGTGGTATCAGTGATATCCGTTCGTATCAGATCCGTTTTTCATCCCTGGGAGGTGTCTGTTTTTCATCCATGGTGAGGTGCGCCTGTAGAGTTCACTGGGCAAACGACTTGCACGGATCGACAGGCCCGAACTTGGACTCGGCAATCCAACTGAAAACTAGCAGCGGCAGTACAAAATATCAATACTCCCTCCATCCCAAAATATTAGTCGTTTTAGGTTTCCGTGTCACAAGTTTGACTCGATTTGTAGAAAATACGTGCAACATTTGTATCTCCAAGTAAATTTGTTAACAAACTAGATTCAAAGATTTTTCCGATGATACTAATTATATATCATAAATATTAATATTTTTAATATATATTTAGTCAAAGTTGATTTTCGTGAAGCGAAAGCGATGATATTTTGGGATGAAGAGAGTACGTAAAAAACCTGAGACAACGTCAGCTATCATTCACCCCATTTGAGATACACCCCAACTCTAAAATATCTAAAATATAGGATTTGCTAAAATTCAGGTGCCTGAAATTTAGTTTCTTTTTCGAGCAACCGCTGTTACATACATTTTGTACTAAAATTGCAGTTTTAGCTTGTTGCAATTTAGGTAGACATAATCTGCAATTTTTAGATTTGAGATTAAAAACCTATTACACAAAATCATAAATTCAACAAAATCTAATCTATATTGGCACAAAGACAATTAACAATTTATAATTTTTTCTATAGTCAGATAGGACAAAAAAAAAAATGATGTGTTATAATACAAGGACAGATAGCAAGTTAGAAGTAATTTAGTTATACTTATTAGTTGTACAAAAGAGTGTTGCCTGAAATTATTTTAAAATTCAGGCACCTGAAATATAGGAAAGTGCTAAAATATGGGTCTGTTTGATACAAGAGCTAATTGCTAAGCTATTAGCTAGCTAAAATTGATCTTAGTGTATCTAAACAAGAGAACTAATAGATGGAATAATTTTTTAGCCAAGCTTTCGACTGGTTGATAACCAACTAGCAACTAGCTAGACAACCTTAGCTAATTTGAGTTAACTTTTAACTTAACTAGTAATTTTTCTCTTGGTTTTCATAGCCTAAATGGAAGCACTGATTGAAGGAGACGCCAAGAGCATTAGTCACGCCGTGGCTCTCGGCTAGGGGATGGCGACGGCGCGGTGCTCGGACTCCGGTCTACAGAGCGGAAGATGGCGGCGTCATTTCAGCGTGGGACCTCTCGGCAGGACCTGTGGGCTATGATATGGCCTTGAGTTTGTGCGGCCTTTGTGTCATTTGGCAGAGATATCGTTGGATCAGCTACAGATGACTTGGCTGCAGGTTGAAGTCGAGCCACGCGACGACGGAGGATCTGATTCCGTCCTGCATGCGCAATCTATTTAGCGATGTTTATTAGCAGTGATAATAAACGGATGAATAAGTACGTACCACTGTTGGTTCCTGGCTCAATGAGAAGGTTGTCCATTTGGTGTTCCGATCCAGCCCCCTTGTCGCTCCCCACGACGGGCGACTCGGGCGGACAACCCTAGCCGCCGTGCCCCTTCCCTCTCCTCTACTCTCCTGCTGCGCGCCGCCGCCGAGCAGGCCACCAGTAGGGGCCGTGCGGCTCGCCGATGGCGGCGGCGGGGCCCTCCTCTCGCCTGGTGGTGTGACGGGCGCAGGATGTCGTGGGCCGCCAGGGCGCCCTCCAACCGAGCCGCGTGGGGCTTGGCGAGGCCGCCGCCGCGGATCGGGCGGTGCCGCCCGCGCGGCGCAGCGCATGCGGCGGCGCGGCGGCGGGTTCTTCTTCCCCTCTATCGCCCCTTCCATCTCGCATGGGTGCGTCGTGAGACGACCGGACGACGATGGTGCATGGGGATCTGGCGAGTGTGTGCTTGCTGGACTTTAGGGCTGTGGCGGCTGCTCCCCTCCCACCGGATCTGGCCTACCGCTGGACGGATCCGGGTCGGGGAGCGCCTGAGGCAATCGCTGGAGACCAACAGCAATGACGATGGATGCCAGAGTCAGCTGACCTCGACGTGTGGCGGTGTTGCGTGGGGCCGAATCTGTGGTCCTACCGACCGGCAATTTTGCAAGGGTCAAGGTTGGCGGCGGCAGGGGTGGAAGATGGCTTCACTGTTGGGTGGCGACCGGCGCAGCGCAGTGAGCATGGGCATTGGCCAATGTCGCGCATGGGGTTGAGCCGCCATGGCGAAAGCTGTGTCTCACTGCTACAAAAAAAATTAACCGCGACCTTTTGAAAAGATCCTCCGAGGCGTGCAGTCGAGACGGTTACAAAAAACGCTTCGTAAAATAGATTAACCGAGGCGGTTGGTCTAACCCAACCCAACCGCCTCGATAAATAAATTAAGCGAGGCGGTTACATTATACGGACCGCCTCGGAAAATTCTGGCCCAATATGAAGCCCATCTGGCCCAGCAAACCGATGGCATAAATATACGGAGTTAGGGTTCCTCAAGTCAATAGCCCATCAGCAGAACTTCCTCTCTTTTCCTCCACGCAGCCGCTGGCTACTCTCTCACACCTTCCCCACGAACTCTCCAACATGAGCAGCGATGGTGGCAGCCCGGGAGGCGAACATGGGCAGCGGACTAGCGCGAAGCGGGCGGCGCACCTCGCGCAGCCCGAGGCGGGTGCGGGTGGTAGCGCGCCTCGCGCAGCCTGAGCGCGCATGTGTGGCGGCGTGGGCTCGCTAGCAGAGGTGGGCGCGGGCGGCAAAGCGTGGCCTTGCGTAGCCCTGAGCGCAGCGCGGGTGGCGGCGCGGCCTCACGCAGCAAGAAGGCGAAGCGTGGGCGGGCGGCGCTGACTCGCCAGCTCGGGCGCTGCAGGCGGCGGCGGCGCGGCTTCGCAGCCTCGAGGCGGGCGTGGGCGGGCGGCTGCGCGAGGCGGGCGCGGGCGTGGACGGTGCAACGGTGGGGCTCGCGCGGACGTGGACGGCATCAACCGGGAAGCGTAGCGGGCTCAAGGCTGGCGTAAACGCAGCGTCGCCCGCGCTGCGGTGCCAACACGGGCGGTGGTGCGGCAGCGGCGGCTTCTCCACCGATAGCTTCTCCTCCTCCCCATCTTTGGCTCGATCCATGCCCATGGTGACCAGCTCCGGCCTACGGCGACGGATCCAGTGAGCACAGCGGCGGCAGGCCGGATCTGGCGAGCACGGCGGCGGTAGCTCGTGGATGGGCTCGGTGGGCCTATAGATGGGCTCGGTGGGCTTATCCATGGGTTTTCTCCTTTTTTTGCTTTTTCTGTGGGATTAACCGAGGCGGGCAAAGCAACCGCCTCGGAAAAGATCTCATTTACCATGACCTTATGTCCGAGGCGGTTGCCAAAAACACCTCGGTTAATCAATTTTGCCCACCTCTGTTAATCTTTTATGTAGTAGTGTCTCTTGGATCGATGATGGCGACGCCTTCGGGCGCCGTATTCTTCCTTGGAAGCATCTATTGTTTGGCTCTCTTCCCTTTGCGCAGCATGCTGTTCCTGGGTGTAATGCCTTGTCATTCTGGTCAGGCGTCACGTCCCTCCTTAGAGGCGTCGCTATGGAAGTCTGGGTCTATCAATCTATGTCTATCAATCTGTAATGGTCATCACCATTGCGGCAAGGAAGGTGGAGGCCTAGCTGAGGTTTCATGATTCCGGCGTCCACTGCAGCGGGTGGTGCTTCGTAAGAGGGTATTGGCGCCGACGCTTGAAAGGCTTTGCATTTGTCTGGCAAAGGTTGCTTTGTAACAACCCGGATTTTTTTGTCAGAAAGCCAAAAATACGAACTTTCAAAATTTTTCCCTGTACCTCCATTTATGTATTCTGATGCCGTGTAACCAGGGATGAAAACAGTACGGATATTTTCCGATCGTATTCGAAACCAAATTCGTTTAGAGGGATTTTATCCGTTCATATCCGAAGTCCGACATTCAACATCCGTTACCGTATCCGTATCCGAATACTCAAATCGCATATTTATGATGTCGATATCCAATCATATCTTATCCGGCATAATTGATATTATTCGTATTCGAATCCGAATCCGGAACAAAATATGAAAACAAATGTGGTATCGGTGATATCCGTCTGTATCCGATCCGTTTTCATCCATACGTGTAACCACTGCATCACAACATGATGAGTGTTTCATCAACTTCAAAGGGTTGTTAAGCTAAAGCAAGCTCGAAAGAAAAAAAAAATGTAAGCAATATCGTATCAATAGATTAGTAACTTACAGTGTTCCTTGATTGGAGCAAGTTTGAGTTGTCTTATCATAAAAGTGTTTTGATAAACCAAAATCCGCAAGTTTTGGCACCATATTATCATCGAGCAATATGTTAGCAGGTTTTAGATCCAAGTGAACGATGGCAGCATCATTATTTTGAGGTCTACATTCCTCATGAAGGTAATGTAAACCGAAGCAGACCCCCCTTAATTATTTTGTAGCATGTGATCCAATCAAGTCCAGAAGATTCAACTGCAATTAAACAACACATAAATCTCATTTCCCTTTTTTGGCAAAATTTCGAGAGATATGACTATTTGACACTGCAAATGCTTCCTGTGAAATGGTTAATTCCACACAAGTTTGATGTAGCACATCAAAATTTCCCAACCTTAAACAACCAAAACAGCTACATACTACCCTAGATCCATGGATCATTGTTGGAAGCAATAGCAGAGGGTAGTAATCGGTAGTGATGGGATGAGGGTATTACTACGGAGTCATGAACCGACAGTGATAGCTACTTATTGCTGCTGGTTAGTGCCTCAACCAGTAGTGACAAGATGAAGGTCACTGGACTCCACCTGGCAGTGATAGTTTGGGAGTTTCAAACCCACCTTAAGCCTAGGAAGATCATGTTCATGAGCATTTGGAGATAGGAAAATATCCCTCCTTGGGCGGGTGTGTTCTCGGATGGAAGGAGAAGAAGGAGCTATGGTTTTATACTGCCACTAAGACATTTTTGGGTTGATCACAAATCGACAATGATATAGTGAGACTGCTGCTGGGTTGAGCCACGGCCCAATGGTGGCATATCATTGCTAGTAGAGTCATGCGGTGAGCACCGGAGCATTCTGGTGCACTCTTGTGCACTATATAGTGGTTGAGCGAGCAGGAAAGTTCAAATGGCGTTAGGTCCACCAGACCTTACAGAGACAAGTGTTTCTCATGTGAGTTAAAGCTAAGAGCACCGGATCACCTGATCCTACCACCAGACTATGCACTAGAGCTTCATAGAGGCATCCAACAACGCAGGTGAGACAGCGACTTAGGCACTAGGTCATCAGGTACATCACCGGTGACTTGTTCAGTGCATCCACCAGATCATCCGGTGAGTACATTTTCCACATAGTGAGAAGTAGTGACGGTTCTTTTGTGTGGGCGCTATATATAATTGTGTTGCTGGTCACTTTAGACCTCTTCATACCTTGTGATTTTATATCCACTCACCTTGCTTGCTAGATTGAGTGATTCTAGTTCTTGGGATTTGAGCGATTGCTTGAGTGGCACTAGGGATCAAATTTGCTGAGGGCTAGCTTGTAATTCTTAGTGATTATCATCACCTAGAAGGCTTAGAGTTGTGGGACTCCGTCAAGCACTCTCATTGAAGATTATGTGGTGATCTGGAGGAAGATTTGTGAGGGGCTCTTGTGCTAGTTCCCCACCGGCGAGGCAAATAGCAACTCTAGTGGAATAGAGGCTTGAAGAGTGCCTTGTGATCGAGTTCAGTGTAGAGATCAAGCCCTCGGTGAAAGGGTTCGAACTTGATAGATAGGTGGCGATCCTAGGAGTTGCCTCAACATGGATGTAGCTTGCCGATAAGTAACCAAAGCACGGGGATAAATACTTGTTTCATTTGAATAATTACTTTCCTAGAGCATAGAATTAATTAGCTTAGCTAGCTTAATCACAAGCCTTGTGTAGGCTTTCATCCTAGGCATGCAAGACCTAGCTAGGAGTAGTGCTTATTAGGGACTCCTTTTCTATTAACCTTGTTGCCTAACAGTTGTTCTTTGTTCAAATTTTTAATTAGGATATCCCCCTCTCGCCATCCAAAGATCCCTGACAATAATCCAAATGCTAATTCTTGTCTTGGCAAATTTGAGTTCCTACTTTTTTTTCTTAATCTAAAGGCACCTATTTTTTTTATTCAAATCTTGTTTTTTTTTCTCTCAATTGTTAGTGGTATTTATTGATAGAATGTGGTGTTGTGATAGTAGAGATGCTCACAAACACATTTTGAAATCCCAATAGTTGAAAAAAGAGGACAGACTATATTGCCGTACCTTTAAGATGTTTATCAAGACTGCCCTTTGTCAGATACTCCAAACAAAGTAACATCTCTGGCTGCAATTCAGCGAGAACAAAAGTTCCATTGTACTTTACAACTTTGCTGCTTTTTTCGGAACAATAGCCTACACAGCGTACTATATTGGGGTGCCTCAGACTTATAAGAGGAACCACCTCATGCATAAACAGCTTCACCTAAACATCTGGATTTGATCGATTAATAAACTTCCTCACGGCAATCATTTTCCCATTTTGAAGCTCTCCCTGTTCACACTTTAATGTTAACATGCATGGATATGGATTTCTGGATAAAAAAGGCTGATTATATAAATTTGCGAGGAGGAAAGATATTTTGATTTAATCTTACCTTATAAACCTCACCAAACCCACCTTTACTGAGTAATCGCTCGTCAGAGAAATCACCTGTGATGCTCTTCAAATATTCAAATTGCATAACTCTTGGCTCTGAATTGGGATCTTGTAATATGCGCTCAAGCATATCATCACTGCTACACTTACTATCGTCCATTCTTTTTTTAAAAAGAACTCTGAGGACACAAAGAGTTTAACATAATAGGAAACATCTGCTTGACTTCCACAAAGTAGATATAGTGCTTCAACAAGTAGGATGGTTGTTTACATGTGAATGAAAGATTTGTGCCAAACAACAATACTGTGCAACAGAAGACAGAATAAATAGTGTGAGCACGTTGATACGTACCCAAATAGCCAAATTATCAAATGTTGTATTGCATTCACCCCCGAGAAATAATTTAGGTGAAGAGTGTATAGGCTAGTAGTTGCATCCTTTTTTTCTTTTCATGTCACCACATTTGGCTTGCCTATGCTTTACAACCTAGTGTGAACTTATGTTGTATTGAATGAACTTCTCAGTGCAGTTAGTACCGAGGACTAATCTTTAATAGGCTTTGCAAGTTTAGTACTTCCTCCGTTCGGAACTGGTAATCCTATTTTTATGGGGAAAAAGACATACAAATAGATTTGACTTCTAATTTCTTTTACAATAAGTATGTTTTCATTTGCTAATGAATCAATATCATCTTAGATCAACAAAAATCTATTTTGGCAAGTTTTATGTCCTAAATAAACTTTTGTAAAAGTGAACTTTTCCCTGTATAAAATATGATTATCGACTCCAGCGTGAATATACTGAAATATAAGTTTGTATGCACGGAATAATTTAGTGCTTTGATCTAGCTAGAAAGCTAAGAGAGGTGGAGACTTTTGGATCTGGGCAGGACAGAAATATAGAGCATTGATATCCGAAAGCATGAAGAGTGTTGCTCCAATGCAAGGTAAAAGCGTTATTAACTAGAAGCAGGCTGCTGGAACACATATGTATAGGACAGGATCCGTAGTAGAGGATAAGATTACAACTAACCTGGAGAAGAACTTGGTCAGGCTTCAAGAGAGGATGCTCGCTAGCTAGTCGATGAATTCCCTGAGATATGAGTAGGCCTCACTGCATCGGTCATGCATGGCATGCAAACGGGATCCTGGGATAGATCCTGGAAAGCAAAATAAAATAGGGAAGCAACCAAGAGAAGGCGGCTACAACTAACCCGTCCGATCGACTTCAAACTTCAGTAGATGCTGCTCCTGATGAGCACCGAACCATCCTGCTATACCAGGCGATATATGAAGCAACCAAGAAGAGGCACGGCGACTTGACCTGAGACGAAGATATTTTCTTTTTCCAGGACCACCACACACCAACCGAGTCACATCGCATCGCTCCACTTTCTCTCTGTTTTTCATACATTGCTTTACACTGTTCAGCAATGTTTGTTAGCTGTGATAGTCTGCAGTGCCAAACAGCAGCTGGCTCTGTTCATCAGCGAGCGGACTGCTAAATGGAAGCAACAGGGAAGTTTCGTGCACTGGTTCAAGGAGACGCCAACCCCAGATTTTTTCCAAGTAACAGCGTCTGTCAGGCTGCGGCTCTCGGCGAGAGAATGGCGACAGCGCTCTGCAGAGCGGAAGACGGCGGCGGCCATTTCACCGTGGGAACCTGTCTGCAGGATCAGGGCTTGATGGACCTTGAGTTTTTGAGGCCTTAGGCTATCCGCACTCGTCATACTCCAAATCCATCCTCTAAAGAGAATATTCCGTCCTGATCATCAAAATTTCATACTCTATACTACTTTTTTCCGCATCCATCCATCCTTTATATCCATCCTTTATCCATCCATCCACCCACACGTCATCCTCTCTCTCCTCCCCTTCTCTCCCACCCGCGCAAGGAAGAGCAGGTCGCCGGCTCCTCCCCACGGCGCAAGAAGCGACGGCGCTGACCCACGGCGGCGGGGGACGGCGCCCCCCACGAGGCGGGCGGCCCGACTTCTTCTCCCGCGCTGGTGCCGCCGTGGCCGGAGGTGGGCGGGCTCCCCCGGGCAAGCACCCCCGCCCCCTCCCCGCGGCGGCGGGCCAGCGCGGGGGGGCCATGCACCTAGCCACGGCAGCCAGCGCAAGGTGGCGGGCCACGCATACGGCGCTGCGAGGCGCAGCGCTGGGAGCTCGAGTGGCCGCGTGGCGGGGCGCGGCGGCTACGACCCCGATGAGCGTGGGCGCGGGCGTGCCCGTGAGGCGCGCGGCGGCGTGTTTGCCGAGCGCTGGCTGCGCGCTGGCGCCGGGCGCGTCCACGAGCGCTGGGCGCCGGCGTCGGCGGGCGAGCTGCTGGCCGCTGGCGCCGGCGGCTCGCGAGCACGCTGGCGGTGGCGTTTCGGCTAGCGGCGCGGCCGCTGGGCGTGCAGCAGCGAGCGGGCGGCTTTCGGCGACGGCGTTTCAGCGAAGCGTGGCCGGGCGCGCGCTGCAGGGCGGAGGCGTTCCGGGCGAAGCGCGCGCTAGGGCTCGCGAGCGCTGCGGCAGCAGCGTGCAGCAGCGCGGGCGGCGGCGTTTCGAGCGAGCGGCTGCGACCCAGTGCGGCGGCGGCGTTTCAGCGAAGCGCGGCGCTCGGCGGCTCAGCGGGCGCGGCGCGCGGCGGCCCGGCGGCGGCGCTGCGGGCGGCGCCCCGGCGGCCGCAGGCTGGCGGCTCCCCGGCGGCCCGGCGGCGCTGGCGGCTCCCGGCGGCAGCGCGCCTCTTCCCCCTCGGCTCCCCGGGCGGCTCGGTCTCTCTCCTCCTCGGCGGTGGCCGGGTGGGACCCATGCCTCGCCACGCAGCGCTCCCGGACGGCCCGCACAAGGCTGGATTTGCCGTCCCGCGGCCGAGATTCCGGACGCCGCGTCATCTCTGCGGACGCCGCTGCACGGGTTCCCATCCGAATCCGTGAGCTGGCGCCCTTCCGGACGGCCGTTCCGGACGCGGTGCCGTCAGTCTTAATCAGGCTCCGTCCGGTCTGCGATCCCCTCGCCGACTCAGTATATCAGACTATGGGGGGGTTGCTCAAAAAAAAAAATTAATAATCAGACTATGGGGGAGCCTGCCATGCAGCAGCAGCGCCGTGTGTGTATGCAGACGAGTAGTACCAGCGTCTGGTATAGCAGGCTTTTGACTTTCACACTCGAGCTGTGCTCACTGCCGTCCGTCTGTGAGAAAAATGAGCTCTCATCGGGACTGAGCCGTAGCTCAAGGTGGTGCGCTTTCCCGGAGTGGAAGCCACCGGTCACGGTTCGAGCGCTGGCTCGGACGTGATTTCACAACGGAATAGTAGTTTCTAAATAATTTTAGGTGTCTCACACGTGGATGCGCCACAATGGTCAGGATGACGTGCCCGTCATATAAGAAGCCTCGAGGAGGACTTCGGATCTCTCAGCCACGTGCAAGTCTCTCCGTATAGGTGTAGGTCTAGCTTGCGCACTAGGGTGTGCGTGTGTGAGTGTGTGTGTGTGGTGTGGTGTGAGTTAGTGCGTGAGTTCAAATACTACAGCTTATACTTGAAGAGTTGAGGCTCAAAAAAAAAATGAGCTCTCATCAGTCCTAAGTTCTGCTCCCAGTGCGCATGAGAAAACAGCATTTCAAACTTGTGAACCCCGGAGAGCATTTCCTGTTTGAACTTTGAAATGCTGTTTTGGAACGAACTTGTTAAACCTGAGATGAGAGCAGACGGCAGCAGTACAATCACCAAGTGCCGAGAGGACGAATTGATTTCCGG